>JAUYWG010000032.1:15360005-15371949 GCA_034779775.1 Enteromius afrohamiltoni
ATGGATTATCTCAGCAAAGCAGAAGTGCTCACTATCACACATTTAGACTGATTTGTGAATGATGTTTGAGAGAAATGTTAATATTGTGTATCTGGAATGAATTTTAGATCTTTAAGTCCATCTCAGGAAAAATCGGAGCAGAAACAAAGGTGTTGAGTTTATATTTTTGTTGAGTGTAGAAAGTGTTACCAGATTATTTATAACACATAATAAGCTTTATCTGAGTGTTTCCTGTGAGGCTAATATTGAGCTAGCTAATACTTCAGCTGATTAAAAAAAAAAAAAAACTACATATCTATATATTTTTATATAAAGTTAGACTTAGGTAGTAAAACTTAGAATGTTCACATACTTGCATAATATATAAATAATAAATATTATATATATAAAATAATATAATAATAAATAATATTTTTATATTTTAAATGTTGAATACGGATATTTAGAAATTATTTAAAATGAAAAGTTATAAATGTAAAATTAAAACCGCCAGTAGGTCACTGTTAAAATTACGTCCAAGCCAAATTAAGGGTAACAATTTAATTGATGTTCAAAAAATAAAGGCTACAGAGACACAAATGATTAAGCTTTGCTTATTGAATATCAGATCCCATTCTACTAAATCACTTTTTGTAAATTATTTGATCAATTATCATAACCTAGTGTTACACCAGGCTCCACCCTCACTTCCACACAATGATCCTTATCTCCTGAATACTGACCTGCCACACCTGTGCTCACACCTGATTGCAATCACCACCACCACATTTAAGCACCACTCACTGCCTCAGTCAACGTCTGAGCTCATTGATCATTAGTGGACTCTATCTACGCATTCTGACATTTGTACTTACCCATATCTCTTGCTTGTTGTCCTTCAGTGTCCTCCGTGAACCTTCTCGTCCTCCCCTGGCCTCTTCATCTCCTCGTCTTTGTCTCCTGGATTTGTGGTGTGTGGTCGTGGTCTTCTGTGTGTGAACTTCTCATCAGATCCCAGCCTGATATAATAGAAAAGAGACATTTCAGTTATACTTTGAAGAATCCTAGGTTGATTATTATTATTTCTGTTCTGAACCTACCTGATTTCTGTTTTCTTATCATCCTGCAAATAGTTATATAGTTAAATAGTTATTATCAACTCTTACCTCTGTCTCCGTCCGCTTCATAACACCTAGATTTGCTCTGTTTGAAAAAAAAACCTGGCTAAAACCAGATGAATACATTACTTTAAATAAGTCTTAAATAAGGCTACCCCAAGATTATTGCTATAAAAAAATTGTGTTCAAATTCTGCAGCAAAGCAAGTGTGGCAGTAGCCGATCAGCGTCGCCCTGGAAACCAACTACAACCAGCTGGAACTCATCTGCCCGGGCTAATCGTTCACGGCCGGAACGATATAAAAGGGACACAAACAAGGAAGTTTGAGCTACGACTCCATTCTGTTTGTCTCTTTCAGAGGACTCGCCGTGAACGAGAAGCCCGGGCCACCGAAGGACACTGGAGCCAGCACCTGGGAGATTGAAGGACAAGGATTTACTCACCGTGGAGCACCGTCCCCATCACCACTATTTCAGTTTGTCACTGCTCACCTGTGTAAATAAATCCACCCTTTGGGGGTTTGTGTTCACCGTCATTCCCTGTCTGGTCTGGTTCTCTAGCGCCGCGGTTCACACAATGATATCTCAGTTAATCATTTAATCGTGTGTAAACTCCATATAGATGGTTGTAAATATAGAACTTGTAAATTCTGCATTTTAGATACAGTTGCTCCTTCGTGCTTAAGAAAGGTCAAAGAAAACATTTTGACTCCGTGGTATAATGACCACACTCGCACCCTAAAGAGAGCAGCTGGAGGAAAACAAAGCTAGTAGTGTTTCGTTTAGCTTGGCAGGAAAATATGCTAACTTACAGAAAAGCGTTAAAAAGGCTTGATCTGCGACACTATTGACCACGAGTGCAATATGAAGTACCTCAAGGCTCAGTACTATGGCCATTACTTTTTACACTTTACATGTTACCCTTGGGAGATATTATCAGGAGACATGGTGTTAGCTTTCACTGTTCTGCAGAAGATACTCAGCTATATATTTCTTCTCAGCCAGGTGAAATGCACCAAATTGAAAAACAGAATGCATAGCTGATATAAAAAAATTGGATGACAAGTTACTTCTTACTGTTAAATTCTGACAAAACAGGACCTAAAAACCTCAGATGTAATAATGTAGAACACTTGATGGCTGCTCTTAGTTAGGAAAGAAGCTAGGTGTGCTGTTTGATAGCAATCTTAAATTTTAAAGCCATGTTTCTAGCATCTGTTAAACTGCATTATTGTGTTCTCAAAACTCCATTTTTTTCTAGGCCATTTGATAATACCTAGAATATCAAAATCTAGCACTCAAACTCTGGAACAAGTTACCTAATAGTGTTCGGGAGGCAGTGTTATTTATTGAACTATTGAATAAAATCAGTATCACATTTGTATGGGTTTTAAGAAAAAATGGCACTCTTCATGTAAAACTGAATAATTGTAATTGGAATAAAATAAATATATAGATTTTCTGCCCCCTTATCTTGAATAATGATGATCATTCTTAATGCATATTACTAGACTGAATCATAGTTAAATAATGGTTAGACTAAATCTGGTTAAGTCCATGAGCGCATTTAGACTGCATTATGTGCACTGTGTATGTTTTATTTGGTATGTGCAATATACTCGATACTGTCATTCTGTTAATTTCAAACCCTGAACATACTATAAAGTTATTAATCCATTATGCATTCATTATAATGCCTTAAGAATGAAGTGACTTGTGGCCAGGTACAGTGACCTATACTTGGAATTTGTGCTCTACATTTAACCCATACAAAGTGCACACACACAGCAGTGAACAGACACACACCGTGAACACACACCCGGAACAGTGGGCAACACACTGCGGTGCCCACAGAGCAGTTGGGGAATCGGTGCCTTGCTGGTATTGAAGGTGGAGAGAGCACTGGATATTCACTCCCACCACCTAAAATTACTGCCGGACCTGCGACTCAAACCTGCCATCTTCAGGTTACAAGTCCAACTCCCTATCCATTAAACACGACTGCCCCCCTCCTTTCAGGCTTACAGGCTTCATAGAAAGTGTTACCTTTATTTTTTATAAGGATGTAACTCAGTTACTATTTGTGAGAAGTAAATAGTAACTATAATTAATTACAACTAAAATAAAATAACATGCCCAGTACTGATTGTTTATGTAATTTAGATACTAATAGATCACATATACAAACAAGAGACAAACAAACAATATTAGCTGCAATGAATGTGGGGTGAATTTTAATAACTGCAATGAGTGAAATCAAACAATAAGAACAATTGTTTTGTTTATAGTTTTATGTAATTTGACATAAAATATAATTACTTTCTTTAAATTAAAATGCTGACAAAATGAATGAATACTGAATTTTCAAAACCTATTTTCATGCACAGTTAACAGAGAAGAATTAAGACATAAGACATACATACATTTCCTACATTTACAGTTCATGTACTACTGTTCAGCTAAAATTGTTTATGTTTTCTTAGCTTTTGCAAAGAACACACCAGTGACATCATCAACTCCCATCTTCATGTCTGGAGGCAGGTGGTAAATACACAACTGCAACAGCTCATATCCACTGGCCTTCAGGCTAGCACAGACCTGAGACTCATCCAGAGGGACCACAGGGATGTACAGCCCTGGTGCCCCCATGTAGAAGCTCTCTCCCAGGGCACCAATAAGCAGGAGGTAACCACCTTTTTTAAGTAGGCTTGAGATGTGGCCTAAGGCTTTATTGAAGGAAAGCATGTCATGGCTTACACTCTCCAGGCAGAAAGATGACACCAGACAATCTGCTCCAGAAGGGGGTAACAACTCTGGTGATAATGGAAAGGACTGGTGTACATCAATTGGCAGCACGTCAGACACAACCGAGCGCAGACGAGTTGCCTTTTCTGCCCAAGTTGATGAACTAAAGAAAATGAAAAGGTTCAGGTCACTGGATTACATTATGAGATATTAAAGAAAGTGTATTATAAATGTTAAAATAATATAAAACACATTTTATATGTTAGAAATGCATGTTACAAAGACTGAGAACTTCACCATTTTTGTGAGCAGGATTAATTGGGTTTAAATCAAAGCTCTGTGTCGCAATAGAGCCACGCTCATTATGTTTCACTCTCGCAGTACCTTGATGTCAAACACTTATCGTTTTGGGCAGTATTGCTTCAAGTCACACAAGAACACACACATAATAACTAGAGCACAAAAGCATCAGTGGTTTGTCCGTTCAATCATGAATTAAATTCATTACCGCTAGATAGTACAGCCAACAGTTTGCTATCTAGCTATGCCTTCGTGGTTGATATAATTTACAAAACAACTGAGCTTGGTCTCTTTATTTAAATCAAGCCGCTTGACTAAGACTGCTGAGAGAGACAGCAGCTTAGCCGTGAGTGGGCATGGTTTCAGCTCTGTGAGCGGACATACACCCAGCGTTTGAGAGTAGAGAGGACAGGTTATTTTTTCAAGATTTGATACATTATTTTATGTATTTTGCGTTTTTCTTTTTTCAAATTATGTGGTTATGTGGTTAATAACACATTTTTATGTGGTGTTACAAACTCAAAACACACAATTAATATTCAATCTTTTTGATACTTTAAGGGTATCAAATAGATATTAAGTAAACACACACACATACAGCGTGTGCAATACATATATATATATATATATATATTCACAAAATGCCAAGGAGCACAGGACAACGAGGTAAGGTGCAACAGAAAACTCCCCGGAGGGTGGATTTATTTACAGAAAATATGAAAAATAAAGTCTTGCGTGGGGCATGGTGCGGCCCCCTTCAAGAGCTCCCTCTCAAAGCCTCCAGTTTCCAGGCTTATTCTTGCTGGTTGAAGCAGGGCAAGGCAGGTTTAAAGGCTGGCTTCTGGAGAGAAAGAAAGAAGAGATTAGTTTCGTCGTTCGGAGTCAGTCGAAGCTTGAGCGCAGCGTCGCTTGCAGCTGGCTTGAATTAAACTCGTTTGCTGGGGCGCCTCACGCAGCTTATCTGCGTCCTTAGGATGTTCTGCGACAATCACGATGTTGAGTTCTTTAAAGGGTAGGGGATGTTATTTGGAGGACCTTCACACAACATTCAAGACGTTCTCGGGACGGTTAGGGGACTTGTTTTGTTTTACATTTTTAAAACATCTTCATAACGTCCCTGCTGGTGTCAAAGACTTAACCTATAATGTTCCACATTGTGGAGTTCTTACCTTTACAGAACATTCAGGATGCTCTGGGACCTATAAGGGGACCGTTACTATAGGATGTTGTCCTAACACATAAACACATTCAAACATGAAATACCAAGCAAAATAAATAAATAATATATATATATATATATATATATATTGTGAACAAAAACAGATTATAAACAAATATCAAATGTGGTCATTTATAAAAAGGGTGGGGTAGACAGAAGGGAGCTCGCATAATTTAATTCAGTTCAAATTGGCTTTATTGCCATGTTCACAGTAAAGCATCAAAATGTTGTTCAAATAAACAAAACAGTATCAAGTACATAACAGTTTATATTAATTATATAGTCAGTATGTGTGTGTGTATTTGTCAGTCACTGTCTCCATCTCCAAGAGGTGACAAGTTCTACCAGCTGCCAATATTTAGCAATCACTTCAATTACTTTTTATTTTATTTTACTTCTACTTAGGTGCATAACTATTGAGGACCAAACCTGCAGACACACACATACACATATATATATATACACACATATACACATACATATATATATATATATATATATATATATATATATAGTGTGTGTGTGCATGTTTACATACCACTTGCAGTATATGCAAAATGTTTTTTAACCGTATGATTTTGATGATCCATCTTTTCACACTGAGGATAAATGCTGGACTCGAACAAAAAATTTTCTGATGCTTAAAAAGGAAACCCAAAGCATTAAGAGCCTGGGGTGATAACACTTTGAAATGGATGATTAGAATAAGTTTTACTTTTTCAGGGAAACACAATCATTTACGTAGCTACTGAAATGCAATCTTTAAACAAAATTTACACATGACAATCCAGTTTAAAAAGAGTACACCCTCTGGACCTTAATGCATTGTGTGGCCTTCTCGAGCATCTGTTAATATTTTCACCTTTATTATAGCTGTGTATGATACCTTCAATTGTCTTCAGTGTGAAAAGAGGCAGAACATGCTGTAAAATCCGTGCAGGAGCTGGAAGATTTTTCTGAAGAACATTATTCAGTAGATCTTCTCAGAACTAACAAGGAACTCATGAACAACTATCACAAAACACAAAAACAGTTGTAGGTCACCAGGAAACAAAGCACAGTATTTAGATTCAAGAGAATGAATACTTTTGAAAGGGGGCCTTTTTATAAATTCAGTTGTGGTATGTAAACTTCGGAGCACAGCTCTCTGTGTGTGTGTGTACACATGTATAATCACATCACCCAGCCTGTCTGGAATGAGAAAAAGAAACAGAACAAACTAAAACAGACTAAATTCAGAAGAACTGTGGCAATTCTTAGATGCATAGAGACCTGCCTTCAAAGCTACAGTATTGTTAAATGTTTAATGCACTTCTTCATGCTTCAGTTTAACAAAATTGTATAGAAACATTTCCTGCTATAAAGTATTTTTGTGTAGCCTAATAAGGTAAAAAAAAAAAAAAAACATCTTGTTAAAACTATAAACTTACACTACCAGTCAAAAGTTTTTGATCACTATTAATATTAACATGATATTATTAGGCCTATAATATATGATAATGATAATATTATTATAATATTATTTTAATAATCTAAAGGTAATATTAACACAATCCTTCAGACATCAATATAATATACTGATTGCTGTTCAAGAAACATTTATTATTATTATTATTGTTATTATTGATTTTATTAATTTAAAACAGCTGAGTAACTTTTTTCAGGAACCCCTGATGAATAAAATGTTCCAGATATTAGCCTTTATCATCTTACTATTCTAAAGCTTGGAGTCAGTATAATTGTTTCTAGAAAGAAATTATAGAAATATAGACAATGCTTCAAAATGATCAAAAGTAATGATAAAGAAATCTACAATGTTACAAAAGATGCAGAAGAGGCTTAAGAAACTTCAAAAATATTAGTTCAAAAACATTTTACTTGAAAATGTACTGTATCACGTGATAACATGACATTTGTCTCTTTTTTGGCCTGTCAGCAATATGCTGCAGCAAATTTAAAAAAAAACTTTTAACAAGATGAGCCTTACCTTTTGAGATGACATCAGGACAGCCTGTATGAAGGACAGACATCTGGAAAGAACAGAAAATAGCACAGTATGAAAACATTAGCAGTGCGGTGTTCAGTGCTAATAAAAGAAAAGGCAAAAAAAAAGACAACTGTAAAAAGTTAATTAATTAATAACGAATTAAAAAAATTAAAAATTAAAATCAGAATTAAAAAATTCTGATCCAATTCTGTTTTGTTTAATCTTAGCCTAATATATTATAAACGTAAAATATTCACAAATCTTTTATATCATTAATGTAAATAACCCCCCTAAATGCCTTTATTCATCTTGCACCTTAATTTGACACTCAATGCTGTTTTTACTACCAATTTTTGGTTTAAGCATAGAGGCTTTTATTTTGACGGGGCGATTTGCGGCTATACCGTTGTCCATTCAAGCAAAGGCCACACTTACCAGACAACAAAAGGCTTGCAGAGATCAGACTGGAACACTTAAGGAGAAAGTTGAACAAAAATGAGAACTATAAAATGGATTACGTTGCATACATGAATGACATAATTGAAAGAGGAGATGTGGAAGAAGTACACAACGAAGGAACACAAGGTGAACAATGGTACATTCCCCATTATGGGATTTACCATCCCAAAAAGCCCTCAAAACTGTGTGTCGTATTTGACTGTTCAGCCAAACACAATGGAACAAGTCTCAATGATCTCCTCCAAGGGCCAGACTTAATAAATAATCTGACTGGCATTCTCTTAAGATTTGACAACACACTGAAAGAACAGCCAGCCACACGCAGAGGCATCCTATCCACCGTTGCGTCGATCTACGACCCACTTGGATTTTTAGCGCCATATGTGCTGAATGGAAAGAAAATCTTGCAAGAAATGTGTCGGCATGGTGTCGGGTGGGACGACCCCCTACCTAATGCACTCAAGCCAAGGTGGGTGAGTTGGCAAAGTGACTTTGTAAACCTAGACAAGTTCAACATACCTTGCTGCTATCTGCCTCCTAACTTTGGTGAAACTAAAGAAATAGAGTTTCACAACTTTTCAGATGCGAGCTCAAGCGGTTATGGACAATGTAGCAATCTAAGGGCAAAAAAACGCTAAAGGTGAAATCCACTGCTCTCTGGTAATGGCAAAAACTCGAGTTTCTCCAACTAAACTGACCACAATCCCCAGACTTGAACTAACAGCAGCTGTAGTTTCAGTCTCAGTCAACAACATGTTACGGGAAGAGCTGTGTTTTGGTGCAAAAGAGTATTTCTGGACTGATTAAAAGGTGGTCCTGGGGTACATAAACAATGATGCATGTCGTTTCCACACTTTGTAGCTAACAGGGTCCAGAGGATCAGGGAAAGTACAAGCCCTCAGCAATGGTTTTACGTGCCGTCAGAACTGAATCCAGCTGACAGTGCTTCAAGAGGCGTAACTGTCAATGAGTTAAATAAGTCTATTTGGTTCACAGGCCCCGCCTTTTTGTGGAAAACTGAGCTTCCCACAGCACAACCTGTTGAGATGGATCTGATCATAGGAAATCCAGAAGTCAGAAAGGTACAGACAATGTTGACTAAAGTCACAGACATAATGAGTCTTGCTGAACGTCTAAGTAAGTTCTCATCCTGGTCCAAAGCAATCAAAGCTGTAGCACGTCTCATAAGAAGGGCTAGACATATCAAGTCAAATGCATCGGCTACAGTGAGCGAGCAGTAAAATGCTGAACTTGTGATCATTCGACATGTATAAAGTCAAACGTATGAACAGGAAATAAAACTGCTGAAGAAAGGAGAACAGCTCCCCCATTCTATCAAACTGTTTAAACTGGACATTTTCATGGATACAGAGGGTCTCCTCAAGGTGGGAGGGCGACTTCAGCATGCAACGAGTGACACTTTCAAACACCCCATCTTGATCCCAAAAGAACATTATGCAGCCAAACTCATAATATCTCACTGTCACGGCAAAGTAAAACATCAAGTAAAGGGATTCACTATAAATGAAATCAGATCCAATGGCTATTGGATTCCTGGAATGAGTAAAACAGTTGCTTCATTCATCCAACAATGTGTGATCTGCCGCAGACTTCGCAAAGCTCCAGAGGGTCAGAGGATGAGTGACCTACCTCCACAACGCTTAGAGCCCTCTCCTCCCTTCACACACTGCGGCATGGACTGTTTTGGTCCATTTGTGACAACTGAGGGAAGAAAACAACACAAACGGTATGGACTCTTGTTTACTTGTTTTTGTTCTCGCGCCATTCACATCGAGTTCTTAGAGGACTTGTCTACGGATGCATTTATTAATGCATTAAGATGTTTCATTTCACTCAGAGGTGCAGTTCGACACATCCAATGTGACCACAGAACGAACTTTGTTGGTGCTCAAAATGCGTTTAAGGCAGCATTAAATGAGCTAGACACTCAAAGACTAAATACATACTTGTCGGAAAAACAATGTGACTTTGTGATGAAAGCACCCCATGCCAGTCATGCAGGAGGAGTGTGGGAGCATCAGATAAGGGCTGTCAGAAGTGTGCTGAATACCACTCTGGCACTGGCTCATGACAGACTCAATGATGCTTCATTAAGGACCTTATTCTACGAAGTCATGGCTATAGTCAATAGCAGACCCCTGACTATAGATAACTTGAACAGCCCGGAAAGCCTAGAACCGCTTACGCCCAATCATCTGCTGCACATAAAATCCAACGCACTGTTGCCCCCACCTGGTGCCTTTTCAGAGGAGGACCTGTACAGCAGGAAGAGGTGGCGCCACATGCAGTTTCTCGCAGAGCAGTTCTGGAGCCGCTGGAGATGGGAATATATTCACAGCATCATTTCAAGTCAAAAGTGGCACTCACCAAAGAGGAATCTAAAAGTAGGTGATGTTGTGTTGGAAATGGATGAAATGGCGCCCAGAGGGAAATTTGAGACTTGCAAGAGTTGTAGAGACTGTCAGTGGAAGGGATGGACTTGCGAAGGGTAAGGATCTCAGAAAAGAGACTCAATAACAAAGGTCAACGCTCTGGTAAACTATCAGTTGTGGAGCGTCAAGTACAAAAACTTGTATTGTTGTTAGAAAGTTCTTAAAGTAATTCCTTCATGGGTTATTTTTGTTTTGGGAGAATTATTCATTGTGGTTCCTATGTAAACCATTTATTCATAATTCTGGTGGGAGTCTAAATAACCCCCCCTAAATGCCTTTATTCATCTTGCACCTTAATTTGACACTCATCGCCGTTTTTATTACCAATTTTTGGTTTGAGCATAGAGGCTTTTATTTTGACATGGTTATTTGCGGCTATACCATTGTTGGTGCAGTTTTTGCGGCAGTCGCAAGAGTTTCAAAGTGTGATGGTTTAACGGAGCTCATGGAGATTTATTTTGTCATTAGCAGCCCCCTTGATAGAGGCACAAGGTATGTTCATGATGTAAATAAGGATATGTTTAAATGTTTTGTGTGACAGAGGTTACGTTTGTTAATTTTATGTTGAAGCATACTTTTCGTCACAAGGTTTATGAGTGTAAGACTGTGAATTTCGCTTATACGTTGCTTCTGTATTTATTCTCAGCTCTTACGGTGAGATTGATGGTTTACTGCCATTAAACTCTCAAACTTCATCAGTAAAGTGTCATCCTTCAGTCGGGGGGGTTCGCTACAATTAACCTTTAATTAGATTTTTCTTACCACAAACCAAACATACCCATTTAATAAGAAATATATAAGCTTATGAAACGCAATAGCCATACATTTTTTGAGAAACACCGTAGCACAAAAGAAAATAAATAAATAAATCCCACTCCTAAGTTTAAACCTAAACACAGCCATGTATATTCTCGTCATTATACATTACCCTTACTCTGTTCTTCTATTTGATAATGTTCAGTGCTTTGGTACAATCTGTATTATTAAAAGCGCTATATAAATAAAAATGACTTGACTTGACATGTAACTTATCGTTATTCTCTCCTATATAAAAGCACGACGGACAGACAAGTACAATCCTTATAATTTCTTACCAAAAGTAGTCCAAATGATAAAGCGTTGCAGCCGCGGGTTAAATACAATAGTTCTGGTTGAGGTACAGAGCAGAATTTAAATTGTTAATCGGTAAACATATCATCCCGATCAGAAACAGCACGCATCATTCACCTCACAGCAACCGCGCGTGGGCATCTTGTCGCAATCTGTGATGAAGAATGCGAGGACCAATGAGCATTCGATTTTACTGCTGTTGATATTTGAAGAGGCAAAATTTGAATTTAAAAACGAGTGCGCCAGCGCGGCCTGAGGAAGATTAATTTCTTTTAAAATTATTTTGCATTTTTGTGTGTTTTATTGTCAGTCACATCATGTTGGATGATAGATAATTAAATTAGCAGACATAACGTTACTCACCGTGTAAAATCATGTTGGTTGTCTGTTGGTGAAGAATAAGTAAAAAAAAAAGTTTAACTGGTTTAACTGATGCTGAGATGGATAGGTGATCCCTCCCCTCTGCTCCTGCCATTGGAGTGTATGCAGCCCAGGACCATTGTGATTGTGGATTAAATGCAGTTAAATACAATATAGGCAAATTACAGATAATTACAGACAGTAAGTTACACACA
>JAUYWG010000032.1:15372049-15468906 GCA_034779775.1 Enteromius afrohamiltoni
GAACAACCTATTAGTTCCACAGTAACTTCTTATTAGTTATGCAGTAAGTAAGATACAGTATTCTAAAGTGTTACCAAGATTTTTCTTAGTCTTACCAATACCAACTTGTTAACTTCAGCCATAGCAGAAATCTAGAGGTCTCTGCAAGAGCGTGCTCACTGCTTCATCCCTCCATGCCTCTAGTTTGCTTATCCTGGCCATAATGATTATGCGCTCTAAAGCCTTCACACAATTTACTGATCACAAAGGATTTCAACACTAAACTTGAATCAAGAGTTTGCCAGGCATAGTAAAATATCAGTTAAAATCATTCAGTCAACATATCAATTCAAAAGAATAAATCAACACCAGAAATTTTTCACCAGTTCTCTGGTACTCAGATCCTAACAAAACAGTCATACAATTTAGTAACCAGAGGGCTCCCCCAAACCTTTTGTTGGGATGTCACGAAGCCACCTGTCCCTGGGGGGAAGAGAATTAACATCTGACAGAGACTTTATTTGGGGCAGATCCTCATCAGTGGAACAGAATTTTCCTAAGATTTGAAATCTTTATTATTGTCTATTCTACTGATGTAAGAGTAAGACCACATTTCCAACCGCAATGAGACCATGAAAATGACACTAAATATGAATATGTTATGATTCTGAATTCTGAAGATATATATATATATATATATACATATTGCATTATGCACATTCCTCTCAACAATCCTTGACCTGGGATAACCAGGTACTGTAAGCTCAGGGGGGGGAAAGGGGGGCTTGATGATGGGTGCGAGAACCAAAACAGATGGTCTTTCCTCTAGATCTTTCTCACAGATTGGAGAAGCAAATTGCTTTATTGTCCTGGTCTATACCTCGAGAAGTTCTCTGAGTTTTGTTTCGCAGGGAGATCAAAGCATTCTTACATGATCATTGATGTTCTTTGTTGTCATTTTCCCCATGTGCTCTTTGTTTTCTTCCCTGTGACCCAGTTTCTGTTAATTAACAATTCATGTCAGGTGTGTCCAGTCTACTATCAATGATTTTTTCCCTTTTATAAGTTGGTTCCTGTCTTTCAGTTCTTGTCTGTGATCGTCTATGTAAACTGTGTGTTGCTTAATTCTCAGAATTTCTAATACATTAAAAATGTTGCATTACGATGACGACTCTCTCCATGTCTTGTCTGAACACCAACGTGAAAGAATCACGGACCAAAACAGATGGAGGAGGACGATAACACCGGAGGAGGTGATCCACCGCCCCCTGAATGGGCTGCCTACTCTACCTACTGAGCCTGCAACGACTGCACAACACAGTGCCAGACAGCCTGAGCCCGGAGAGTCTGACCAAGTGTGTGAGCCGGCAACATTGTCCGTCCCCAAAGGAGTGTTGGTGGAGATCGGGAGCTTGGAGGAAAGCCTCGCCCACATTCCTACCACTGCGGGTGAGCCAAAACCAAAAACTGACTGGTGCAAAGAACTGTCTGAAATCTTTGAAGTGAATCTGACTGGTTTGGAGAGGCACTACCTGGCCCTGTATCTCCTCCGCCTCCGCTGCTTCCAGCTAGCTCATGTAACTCCGTGTTCCCTCCCACCCTCCCTCTTCCACAGCCTCTCACACCAGTCAGCTCCTTCACGCCTACCAGCACCTAGGCTCACCCTCAGCAAGCGCATGTGGGAAGCACTGTACTATCTCGGGATATCCAGCACTCTACTACCTCGGGGTATCCAGCTGCAAGCCCAGATCGGTCAAAGTCAAAGTGGAAGAAAAATGTCCAACAGAAAAAGAAAGTGTATCAGATGGCTGTGAAAGATTCGTTGAGTGAGGACACTACAGAACTGGCATTACATGTGATGACCAGAAAGGAGGAATAAACCTTAAACCGAAAGTAGAGAAATAAATCTTGGAAAAGGAATTAGGCACGGGAGCTGCAGTTTCCCTCATTTCAAGAGACCTTTACAATGCGCGATTGGCTCATAAACCACTGTATACCACAGATGTGATTCTCAAAACATATACAGGTGAGGTGGTGGCTCCGGTAGGAGTTATCAAAGTCAAGGTGGAAATGAACAAACAAAAAGCGAAATTGCCACTTTATGTTGTTGAAGGAAATGCACCACCACTTTTCGGCAGAGAGTGGATTACGAACATCAGGCTGAACTGGTGTGAAATTAAGAGTGTGAAAAGGGATGCATTGGAGACATTACTAACAAAACACAAAAATGTCTTCAGGAAAGATTGGGCTTGTTGAAGGGTATCAAAATCCACAGTGTCACTTAAACCACAATCTCAGCCATGATTTTGTCAAGCTTGCAATGTTCCTTACGCCCTAAAGCCGAAAGTTGAGGCTGAAATAAATCGCCTTTTGGAGCTGAAAGTCATCTTCCCAATAACATGTAGCCAATTGGCTATGCCAATTGTACCAGTGGTTAAACGGAACGGCGATGTGAGGATTTGTGAAGATTTTAAGGTAACAGTGAATCTGCTCTTTGTGTTGAACATTACCCAATCCCACGAATAGAGGATTTATTTGCGTCATTAGAAGGGGGCCAATATTTCACCAAATTGGATCGCTCAAAGTTCCTCGCAAGTTCCTGTTGCAGAAAGTTCATGTAAGTGTCTCACTATCACAACGTCTAAGGGGCTGTTCTGTTACAATCAGTTACCGTTTGGGATCGCATCAGCGCCTGCAATTTTTCAAAGAGCGATGGACCAGATTTAGCAAGGCTTCCCTAATGTGCACTGCTTCCTAGATGACATATTACCAGTGATGGCCAGTAGCGTCGCTACAAGTAGTAATGCTACTAGTTTAACTACATTTCTCAGTAGCGTGTTGGTAGCGTCGCTAGTTTCACAATCAAATAGCTTTTTAGTAGCGAAGCTATTTTATTGATCAAGTAGCACGGCAGCGTCCACACAAGCTAATGTTACATTTCCCAAGCATTTCTGATGCTTAAGCACAAATCGGAAAGACAAATGCTACGGATCACTGATCCTAGATCAGTATATATATACACAACCATACATGGGCCAATGCAGCCACCCGCAATAATGTCAGTGAGTTCTTCTTACTGCGGTTGGCAATGAGCTTTTTGGTGTTAGCGCCACCTT
The DNA here is from genome assembly GCA_034779775.1 of Enteromius afrohamiltoni. NCBI lineage: Eukaryota > Metazoa > Chordata > Actinopteri > Cypriniformes > Cyprinidae > Enteromius > Enteromius afrohamiltoni. Next base: position 15,375,145 of record JAUYWG010000032.1, read on the forward strand.
CTGCACCAGACGCGTGACGTGCTTGGGCGAACACTTTTTGAAAGGATGGCAGAGGAAGGAGAGGAATTGATCCCGAGAGAGGGGAGTAATCGAGCCGTACATCGAGAAGTTCATGACGCTGACTGCGACAACAGTCTTTTTTTTTTACCATGTTGGTACTGTTTAGAGTAGTTTATAATAATGTGGTATGTCCTGTGGTTTAAGCTGCACTGAGTTACACATATACATGCATTAAGATTACAACACACACACACTCTCGACACCTTTTGTTATTTGTTATTATGTTTGTTTCTGTTGCCAAATTGGTTTGGAACAATTGGTAAATAAATAATTGCACAGTTATGCGTGCCTATCTGTTTGAATTACATTTTTTTATCACTAAGGTAGCACTTATTTAAAGTTGGTTCAATAAAAAAAAAATAGCTTAGATGTACTTAAAGTACTTTTGCCATGTTGCTGTAGCTTAGTTTGCTACATTTCCCAGGGTAGTAGCTTTAGTGTAGTTAAGGTACATTCAATGTAGAGTAACTGATAGCTTTGCTCACTACATTTTCAAAGTAGCTTGCCCAACACTGCATATTACTGACTGGGTCAAATGATCTCAAAAATGTAGATGCCGTCCTCAATCGTCTAAGTGAATTTGGGCTGGACGCAGTCCAGCGTGAGAAGTGTGAATTTTTTTTTTTAATGATTCACTTGAATACTTGGGACATATTAAATTCTCAGGGCCTTCATAAGTCACCAGAAAAAGTCAGAGCAATAGTGGATGCACCAGTGCCCAGTGTATCTTCAATACAATGAAAGCCATTCCATCCATGGCTGAGGCTGTTGGCTGCCTATGATTACGATATTCAGTATAGAGATGGTGCACACCACTGTAACGCGGATGGGTTATCACGATTACCTCTGCCAACAGCACCTTCAGTTAGGCTGGATACGGCGGAGTTACTTCAAGTAAAACAGCTTGATGCTCTACCAGTACTGTGTGCAGATGTCTGTAAAGAGACAAGGGCTGACCCCATCCTGTCACAAGTAATGGAGAGGGTGGCGACAGATCGTTTTCCACAGATTCAAATAATCTGCTCGTCCCATGTGTGAATAGGAAGGATGAGCTGACTATGCAACAAGGATGCCTCATGTGGGGCTGGAGAGGGGTCGTCCCTCCTAAAATGAGACCCCAGGTGCTGGCCGAATTATATACAGGACATCCAGGTGTCGTAAGGATGAAGGCAGTTGTGCGCAGTTATGTCTGGTGGCCAGGTATTGACCATTAAGTTGAGCAGTTGTCAAAGACCTGTCAATCCTGTCTACAGACGCTAAAAGCACATGCTACCACAAAGGAAACTCCTGCCATGTTATTCCAACATCGTAGATTGTGATCTTGTTTTGATCTGTTGAAACCGAATGTGTCACATTCATGCTAAAGACAGAACATTTGCAGTGGGTGACAGGGTACTAGCTCGGGATTACCGGTGTGGAAAGAAGTGGATGCCTGGTGTGGTCAGCAAATACTGGTCCTGTGTCATATACTGTTGATGTTGGACTGTCAGTTCATTGGAGGTGTAATGTAGATCAGATGTTGGCACATCAGAATGACTTTGACAATGGAGATGAGATTGGGCCAGTGTCCATTGATATCCCGAAATCTGACAGATTCGGGTGAACGCACTATGTCAGGAGAGGCATTGGACCTTAGTCTCGATCCTGTGCCTACTGAATCTGCGCAACTTGAAAATTCCTCCATGAGGCATACGGAGGTGGTATTACATACTCAACCCAAAGAGACTAAACGTTATCCTGAATGTAATGTCAAGCCCTCAGTACGATTTAGTCCTTAAGAATAACCTGGGTGGTAGGATGAGAGTCATGGTGCTGAGTATAATTTAAAAGAATAATCACATTGTTCATTGGATGATTAGTGTTTGATCCAGTTGTTCTGTATTCCTAGCATTTTTAAAAGTGTTATATTATACAGGGGTATTCTTGTGCTATGTTGTGTGCATATTAAGTATATATATATATATATATATATAACAGGAGGAAAATGTGATGTATGCAATATATTTGTTTTAAGCACTAGAAGGCGCTCTTGATCTTGGCCTTGTATATGTTATGTTATTAAAAAGAAACAGCAGAGTTCTAAGTAAAGACTAAGTGGCTTGACACAGCAATCATCTCAGTGTAGTCATGTTATATATAAGGTAAATACATAACACTGGGCTCCATCTCCATCAACAACATCTCCGTCGTCAGCCCTTCCTCCTGCATGGCTCCTCCCTCTTTCAACTCCGCCCTGGGACTTTTTCATCACTGGCCTCGGGATAACCCTCTGCCTCCTCATGCTCCGGTCTCCTCCCTGGCTTCTTCCACCATCCACTCCACCCTGGACTTTGATATTTTGTTTTATGGTCTGTTTTTTGCTCCCTCTCTCTCTTCACGCCCTCCTCCAAAACAGCCGCCCTCCTTCCTCTGTTGTTCCTTAAGGCGCAAGTTTACACCTAGCCGGGAGGGGGCGAAGTGTTATGTGCACTTATGATCACTGAACTTCTTTTGTTGTCATTTTCCCCATGTGCTTTGTTTTCTCCCCTGTGACATGTCAGGTGTGTCCAGTCCATTATCAGTGATTGTCTCCTCTTTATAAGTTGGTTCCTGTCTTTCAGTTCTTGTCCGTGATCATCTATGTAAACTGCGTGTTGCTTAATTCTCTGTGTGTCTATTACTGTACATTAAATAGGTTGCATTACGATGACGACTCTCCCCATGTCTTGCCTGAACACCAGCGTGACACCATGCAGGCTGAAGACATGAGCATATATAGAGTATATATAAACTCATCGTTTGAACACAGGAAAGATATACTATACAGCATATGAAAGATCAAGATAAATGCTGGATGTAAGCTAAATAGGGGTAATTAAACCATAAAATACCCAAACAGATCTTGAACTTTATAGAATATACATAAATATGCTCGGCCACATGGAACATATGAAACGTGCAATAACAACAGAAATACAAAATAATCTATCAAAAACAAAGTCTAATACAAATCAGCCAACCTGTAAACAACAATATACAGTATGTCTTCTAATAACATGGATGGCTTATATAATTAGATAAATTTAACAGGTATAGTGGAGAAATGTAATAACCCTCCTCACCTTTCACATGGAAAATAGAACTGTGGATGAAAGGAAGGGCTCACACCCCTTAAAAGAAACAACACACAGTTTATTTCTTTATTTTTTATTATTTATTTTATTCATTTTTACGATGGATGATTAAAATTAAAACCAGGCACATGTGTTTATGACATCAATTACTAGGCCTACACATATACACTCAAATAAAAGTAAATACATTTTTTTGTGTGTGTTTTAAGAATTTAATTATAGGCCTACATAGAAACCTACAGAGCTTCTAGTAGGTTATATTAGACCAGGGCCGTTAACCACTATAGACATGTCAAGTCATGACAGCACACAGTTGTAAGTCATCCAGATAATTTTCGCATTCTGTTATGTGGATACTGTGAATTACTCTTTTAACATACAGTTTTTTCAACACAGTCTCATGACCAATTCGTACGTATTTATACCAGGAAAGTTTTTTCACTAAATTATTATTTTTTTTTACAGATTTCAGCTTCGGAATAAAGTTTACTGGGGGAAGTCAATTATGTAGTACACACAAAAATGATTAGCTTATTTATATGCATTTTATACATTTACTTTTGTGGGAAAGTTACATGTAAACAAGAAATTCACATTTGCATATTCGTTTTAACACATTTCTTACATGTTGCTATAGAACAAATACTGTATTGAACAGACATTGACAAAAACACATGCAATTATTTAAATCTTGGAGAAATTTGAATTTACTGTTTTAAGAAGAAATAAAAGCTAATTTGCAAATTGTCCCAAACAGTGAGGGAAAACTGTAATAAGATTACCAAACAGGAAAGACCAAATGGCCAGTAAAAATAGTTACATTATCAATGTTATCAAATACCCATGAATTTGCAATGAGAAGCATAAAGACCTGATCTCCTTTCTCCAGCATCAAAGGGATTGGAATATTCAATGATTCATATCGGACACCTGCATCGGTTAGAGCAGCGTTGTATACACCTGTTATCGGCACTCCATTTTTAACAAATCTTAGACCCATGATTCTGGATGACTGGTTATGTGAAGAAAAACTGAAGAAATAGACTCCTTTAACAGGTGCTGTGAAAATGCCTGTAATACACAACAATCAGCTGTCATATAACATGCTATAATACTGCACTTACTTAACTGTAGGGTGAGTGTCATTAAAACATGCAAGAGGATACAAAGTAGTAAATACCACATACCAGTGCCTGTGTTGTAATGTGACCCAGCATTTAGAAAGATTTTTTCGTAAACCAGGATGACATCTGTGTTGAAAGGTCCAAAATCTCCTCTGTTTCCAAGTCCCACAGCAAATGCTATGTTATATCCTTCTGTGTGATAAATCATAAATCATGTTGATTTAGCATAATACTGTACCCGAATGCTGCGAATGCTCAGAATGACCATAAATATGTTTTTTTTAGGAAATTTATGAATCCTCAGTATGAATACCTAGATACCTCTGTTAATGTTTATATGACAGTGAATGGGACACTTCATTTTATTTAGTCATAAATATAGTCTAATCTATACATTTTGTATTAAATACAATCTGCCCCAAAAACTAATGAATAGGCTATTCTCTATTATTTCAACAAAGCACTTAAACACAGCAAACTTGAATTTGTTCATTCAGAGCAGTTTACCTTTATTGTTCAGTTTCTGACAGCATGCAAAGGCAGCTTCAAAATTTTGTAACTGAATAAAAAATGGCAGTATTCCTTTAAAAAGCTGATTCACACATCGACTGAACAGTTTTTTACTATTGCAATGCAACTTTTGTATATTTTTTCTTGTTTAACTTTGCCTCTTGCGACATTGTGTTTTTTTCCTATTCCATTTCCCGTGTCCTGAGTTTTTCAAAGCAGAGACACATTCTGTGTGAACCAGCTCTTACAGTACCTTTTCTCCTTAACTGTCCCTGGTCCACGCTGGCCTTCAAAGATTGAAGAGTGAAGCTCAGATTTGCCAACAGTGGGTAAAGACCTGTGATGAGGCAGGACTGCTGATTCCCACCAGCTTCACACTGCACAAGTGAAGACTCACTCCTGTCTGTCAGGGCTGTCTTCTCCTCCTTCTGTGCCTCAGACAGGCCGCTGTAGTTACATATGAACAGCACAAACAGCAGCAGATACAGACTGCTATAGAAAATTATTAGACTGTATCAAGATGCAGATTGCGGAACACAAATCAGTTTCAGTCCCCAGACTGCGTCTGTCTGTGGACTGCAAGAGAAGGGCTTTTAAAGATACATGATGCGGAAATAGCTGATAAACTGGCATTGAAGTACTTTACTTCCACTTAGTAAATCAAAAATAAAAGAAGGAATTTAAGAACACCTGAATTAAAGTGGTTGAATGTAGAATTTATTTTTTAGTTTTTTTCCATAATATAGTAATATACCATAAATTGGTTTGTCAACCATTATTAAACATAAAAACAGCAAAAATAAGAATAAGACATAGACAATGGTAAAAAATGAAAAGCAGTCTGAAACTGATTTGTCATTTTATACTAGGTGAATTTATGTTTAACACATGATTATATATATATATATTACTTCTCCAGCTGTTAAATTATATGAACAAATCATACACACAGAGAGAAAATAACTCTATCAAAGCCATTATTGTAATGTTAAAGTTAGAAATGTTTAGACCGGGGTCTTCAACCTTTTTAACAATGGACGGAGAGGTGGAGCAAGGACTCTCTGTACATATTGTAAAAGTTTTGCATTCTGGGTCTGGCCTATAAGAACATCTTAGCATCAGTTGGAATGCTGTTCCAGGATCAACAAGGACATTGATGCAGGAACATTTAGAATTTTGATTAGCTCAGGTTGCTCAACTTAAAAGGATTCAAGATTACCCAGTCAGCAGTCTATTTATTCCCTCTACCTAAAACAGTTGTTTTATCACACTAAAAGTGTATTTTTTGGTGGAGGAGTATTGTGTTGTTACACTAAATAACAGATGGGCAACTTACGTTACACTGAGTGTAACCAATTGCCCAAAAGAGTATGAAAGAAGTTGCCCAGATTAGTGATACTGATGTATGTTCCAGGACTTGATTTCATGCATGTCGTTGTAATAACATTGAAACAGAGTTGGAGATCAGCCAGTGATTTTGCTTTGAGATTTTAATCAATGTGACAACATTACATGTTGAAGAATCTGCAATATGGGACTTTGATTCCATTGAAATACTTGGAATTGGAAAAAAAATGGAATGTATATTTTATTAAAATCCCATTAAAAATCCCAGTATGTCTTTCAAAATATGTAGTGGTGTGACCTCAGCATCCTGGCCAGATTCACCCATTGGCTTCCAAAAATCAAGGCCGCCTAGCATCCTTCATATCTACTGATTGGCTTCATCACTGTCTCCTCTCTACCAGTAAGCTGGTGTGGTGGGCACTACGGCTGCTGTCGCATCGTCCAGGTGGATGCTGTACACTGGTGGTGGATGATTAAGGAGTAATCTGGTGCTGTAAATTTAAGGAATTATTTAGTACTATGAAAATGATGCGCTAAATGCTTACACATGGTATGTGGATTTTTGTGTAATTCCTGTAAAATGTTATACTAACTTTTTCACATTATTCACAGACTAGAACAACACAAATAACTATAACAAAAATTATAATAAAAAACATGAAGTAAAGGCATATAATAAGTTCTCCTTTATTTTCTTTTTTCTCGTCCTCTTTTCTTTTACATTGTCACGTTGTGTGCTTCTGTTTCCTCAATAAAAGTTCAAAAAAAGTTTTTTTCATTATAAAAAGACCATCTGATTATAGTTTTAAGATGACACATGACCATCCTGTGGCTTTATGTGTATATGGAATAGATATTGTTTCATTAAACAATATTAGTCTACTAGCCAAAGAGAGCTGAAGGCCAACATGTTCATTTATTTTTTGTTAAGGGTGTTTTCTTGGGCCTCACCATTTAATAAAAATGTCTATTAAAGAAATGGCAGGACATGATGGAAAGACAGAAGTAAATGCTAAGGCGCTACAATTACCTATAGAAGTGTGATTTGGAAATGTCATATTTCTGTTTGGAGGCGAAGTTTCTACCAATGCAAAGATCATACAGTGAGATCACATCCTTTTTAGCCCAAGCATCAAAATCCTTATCACTGATGGAGCAACAAGTGTAATTAGGTTCCAGATTGTAATTAAATGTACAAAAAAAGTCTTTTTGTGGTGCATTTGTGGTGTCATAATTTATTTGTGCCCAATAGTAATACATGACATTTGGAAGTGCTTTGTACAAGGTCTCTGCAGTATATGTTTTTTTGTTTTGTTCCAAATAAAAGCTGATATTTAAATATTTTGTTTGAATAAGAAAGACTGAAACATTGACTTTATAGCCAGATATTTAGCTAAATTCTGTAAGTAGATTCAACAATTGAAGAGACTTGAGAGGGATTATGACTTGATTATGACAACATATCATCTGCAGCCCTGTCCGCTGACTACACTTGTCAGCTCTTTGTCTCAGAGCTGTGGTTCCACTGCAACTGCAAAAAAAAGAACCTTCCTGTCTCATGCCACATTGAAGCTTACAGTAAGAGGATGTATTATTGTTTTGCTCACTGAAGCTGCTTGAAGCATATATAATGTTGGTTCACACTGCAAGCATTAGCAGCACAAAATTGTGGTGTTTCATGTTTCCACATGTGCAAAAAAATTAAAAGCATGGAAATTAACTTCTTGGAGGTTTTTTTTTCATATTCAACACTGGAAAATGCAATAGACTTGATGATATTCATCTGTATTTGCATTTCTCCCGCTCTGAATATGCACAGCTTCTGTGCTGCCACCATCGGATCCAAGATATACAGTTATAGGCAAATTTAAACATCCCTAACATGTTGAAAAGATTTACCCATTCCCTTTTCAGCATCTAGTGAAAGCAATAACTCTAGTGTGCCTGCGGAGCCATAAAGAGTATTCAAAAGTCATCTAATGGTAGAGAAAGAGTAATGATTCTTAATAAATATTCAGGAGAAATAACAGAGGCTAGAACCCCTTTCAAACCTCAGCCAGAGTTTAATTAGTGAACCATGACCTGAAATTAGTATAGTTGTTGTACATTGTTATCTATAACCAATCATGGGTGATTGTGTGATCTCCCTGTAGTGCCGCGTGCCAACGCCCAGGATGAAGCTACACTTCTTGTTGAGTGAGCCCGTACTGAGGGGACAGGGCACACCCTGTGCCTGATAAGCCAGGGTGATAGCATCCACTATCCGGTGGGCCATCCTCTGCTTGGAGACGGCATTCCCCTTCTGCCGTCCACCAAAACAGACAAAGAGCTGGTCTGAGGCCCTGAAACTCCGTGTCCGGTCTACGTAGCATCTGAGTGCTCGGACGGGACACAGTGCGGGGCAGCGCTTGGAGGCTCACTACCTGATCCCTGAATGGAGTGGTTGGAACCTTTGGCACGTAGCCGGGCCGTGGCCTCAGTGTTACCTGGGAATCCTTGGCCCCGAACTCTAGGCATGAACCGTCGGCCGAAAACGGCTGCAGTTCACAGTGCGTCTCTGCCTAAGGTTCCCTCGGTCAGAGCGTAAAACAACTGGCAATGAGAGGTTTCTGGGGAGGGGAACAGGTCTTTAATCCGCTGACCTACTTATACTCGTGCTGCGATTAGGTGCAGCTGGATATTAATCAGCATACTGTATGCCAATTTCATTGGTGTGTTTTTATACATGCAGAGTAGAATTGCCATCTTGAAGCGAGATTCCTATTCGTTGGCCACCGACGTGACTCGGAGTGACCTACTGAAAGGGAATAAGTCTTTTATGGGGCATAAATAGCATGATGGGGAGAAAATCAGAAGCAACATAATAATATATAGTGTTTTACTACTAGATTTAATCAGTTTTATATTTGCTTTAATAATGGTTCTGATGAGAAATTGACTCCTTTACGGTATCTTGCAACTAATAGAGGGGAAGACTGTAGGAAAAGGTTGTATTATACCTCAAACCCCATAAGGCATCAGGGCTGACTGAATAAAGCTGAAGGTGCAGAAGAATTGTACAACACAGCTAAAGAAAGAGTTGACATAATTTATATTTGGATACAGGAGAGTTCTTTTGCAAATTAATATATTAGTGAAACTAAATAAATTCGTTGTAGGGATAATAATGTATGAGAACTTTGTAAGTCTTTATGAAAGCTATATGTGTGATCATTTAAAAATGTAAGTACAGAGCTTTTTTTTTAATATTGAGAAGGACATTCTGGTATTGGCATGTAAATCACTTATTACAGTAAATCTGTTCTTACAGAATATGTGTGTGTGTGTGTGTATATATATATATATATACTGTGAAATGGCATATATTGGTTTTTCTAATCCATTATACTTTTCCCAAAGCCTTAAATGTATGTTTGATAGACAACGTACATGAAACCACTTGTAATGACTAACATTAACTGGGAGAGGGCAGCCTTCAACTCTCATGTAAATACAGACAATAGGTGTAGAGTGTAATGTGTGTTGACTCTTAAATGCCTCTAGAGGTCTCTAAATAGCCTAATAAGAACCTCTAAAGCACTATAAAAACAAAACAACCAAACTCTTTAGTCTAATATTGCACAAACAAATGAATTGATTAATTAAGAAAAAAATGGTTACAGTATTATAATATAGGCTGTAACTAATTCATTGCATTGCTTAAAGATAAATGATTCTTTATTATTTTTCTTTTATTGATACTAGATGGATGCAGCCAATTTTATTTCTTTATTTTTAATATATATAGAAAGGCTTTAGTTTTCAGTTTGCTGTCATTTAAATTAATTATATTAATTCGTGCATTATTATTTTATTAATATTATTATTATTATTATTATTTAAGCGTGCTTTACAGAATCACAGCACAAGTGTGTGACAATAAGTGACAATTCAGCACGTCCACGCTCCATATCAATCTAAACAGGTCTGAACTGTAAATAATAAGCCAGCATGTTCTAATGACAGTGTGTAATGCATACTAATCATGGCATGTGCGTCTTAATCCAAGATTAAGAACAGTGGTATAGTTTACCATGGTTGTCACGTTTTTTGCAGCATGTAAATCCTGCTACTCTCCCGACTAAAGTCCAATCTGTCATGTTGTCTCATCCTCCAGAGTACTGCCAGTCGTTAACAGCTCACAATTTATTGCACTATTAAGTTTTATTACCATTGCAGCGCCACCGTCCATCCTCTTCATACAACGAAGCAAGGCCACCAGAGTCTGAATCATAAAAAAACTGATATGTCACCTTTTACAGTGCGCATGTGTTTCGTGGTTCACGCTTGACACGTAGTATGGATCGAGTCTCATCATTAGTGATATACATCGCGAAACCTTATACTTAAAAGCAAAAGGTAAGCGAGGCTTTTTGTAGCTTCGAATTACAAGATCCGATCGCTTTGAAAAATCCTACATAGTCTCACGACCAATTTTTACATATTCGTGCGAGGTGCCAAATTCGTACTAATTAGTACGACCTCCCTCGTAGATTTTTTTTTAGATTTGTCTAAAATCCTCTGACGAGTAGGTTTAGGGGCGGGGTTAGGTTTAGGTCATTCGTACAAATTCATACAAATTGGCAACTCGTAAAATACATACGATTTAGAAGAAATGAGGCACGAGCGAGGTACGAATTAGCCACCCCGCAAAATATTTTGTAAAGACTGTAAAACCACTGCGTATAGCGTTAAGCTCCAGCGCGCGCTCCGAAACCGATTGAACACCAGTTTAAATTTAGTAAACGCAATGAGAATCGTTTTAAATGAAGTGTGAAACCACTGCCATTTCGAAAAAGCTACGTTTACTACTTATATGAAGCGGTTTGATTATTTTGTGCCCTATGGCATATTCAAAACAGTAGATTTGATCACTACTTTTGGTATAGACTTCTTGTTTACAAAGAAAAATGTTTTTGAATGCATTTTTTACCATGTGCATATGCTCACCCAGAGTGTTTGGTAGATTAGACCTCATTAAGAATTTCTCCTGGCTGTGAGAGCTAATTAACCTAGTTTGAGCAGCACCAGCACAGACAGAGATGAACCCAAGGGCCTGCTTTGCGTTTTTCAAATTAAGAGGGCTTCACTTTTCTCCATGTCTGCGTGGAGTCATTAGGGGAAGGGTTTGTGGGAAAAAGAACTGAACAGCGAGCAAGTCATATCAAAGCACATCCTTAATTCAACTCGAATCTCAGAGAACAAGACAAATTGAATCTGCTGCAAAAGCTTAATATGAATAATTTTCCAATTCTTTAACTTTAAGGTCCAATCTGGTGCTGAATAATAAGTGGTGACACACGGGGTAGTTTAACATTAGCACTCATTAGCAAATAGCAAAAATCATTAAAGCAAAGCCATGATAACCGGTTATGTTTAATAGGGAATCATTTGGGGAGGTGACATGGAAGATTAGGCTATGCCTGATGTTTTTTTTTATATTGTGGGTAGAATGTTTTAATGCATTGGATTTCATAAAGGGACAGGAACTATAAAAAAGAAGATTCTCCACCCCTCCCTGGTGGTCCACTGTGCCGTACTGCAGATGTCAGAAATCCACCAGACACCCCCCATCAATCTACTTTTTATCTTGTGCCTTCCTGTTTCTATGGCAACCCCTATTTTTGTTTTTATTATAGTTATTTACTGAATCGTTTATTTATTGTCTGGTTTGTTAGTGATTCTTTTGTAAACAACAAATCAACATTTTGTAAACAAACAAACAAAAAAAAATCACCTATTATTATTATTGTTGTTGTTATTATTACTACAACAACTGTAATACTTTTAAATAATTATTATTATTGTGCTCAAAAAACGATTAATCGTAATCACAATTAAAATCTTTTCAGTCCTTATCATATCCTTAAACAATAGTCCTGGCTCACGCTGACCTAACGAGTGTTGATTTTTAGGCTTGGACTAAGTTTGGACTAGATCATTGGCCCTTCCAGAAAACTCTTTAATGCTGCTTTTTCAACAGGGCTCTCAAGCAGAGCTGAGAAGCTAAACAGGATTCGGGGAAAGTGGAGAAGCACAGACATAATAGATGGATCACATGCTATTTATACAGGCTGGCTCGGAAAACCGAGCGTGAGAGGAGAGAAAATGAAGGGGAGTGAAGGAGGAAGAGAACATGTTGACTCGCGCTAATCTGTTTCATCTCTCTGTACACTCCCTGTGTGCCTTTCTCTTAAACTGAAGAGAAAACCACACAGACTCCTTTTCAATCTGAAGAGCAAATCCTTACAATCACCTGTTTAATACTGGGCCATGCATGCTGAATCCAAAATCAGCTGGTGCGGTAACTACCTTGACGAACAGATTTTGCAGTGTTAGCATAACAACACAGAGCTGTTTAGTCATGATGTTAGTTTATAGGCCAACCAGGGAAGGCTAATGGGTTTTTTAAGCAATGTTTTTGGATTTATAAGTGAAGTCAGCCTATTGTAAAGACAATTTCGCAGTTACGATTACATTACCACAAAGGTTGGAGTTTATGAAATACAATTCAGACATTTCAAATGTTACTGTTTAGTTGGTGCTTTCACAATCCCGTCTTACTCCATGAAGCATGCTTTATCAAAAATGGTGAATTAACAAAGCTAATGATACATGGGGCGACTTTTTTGAGCAGTGTCTTTTGGGCACTTTCTCAGTAAGAACAGGTAACAAATTTCTATCTGGATACTTTAGATACTGTAGGCTTATTTCATAAAACAAGTTTACCAAATAAGCCAGGCTTATGACAGATGACTTATTTTAAACCAAATTAACTTACAATAAGTCATACTAACTGAAATAACCTGGCTTATTTGGTAAACTTGTTTCATGAAACAGGCCCCAGGTTTATTTTAGTTGGTTTGACATTTGTCCGTTGATTTGGTTCGAAATAAACCAGACTAACTGAAATAAGCTTGGCTTATTTGGTAAACTTGTTTTATGAAACAGTTGCTTGTTTATGGCAACATTTACCAAAGTAGTTTGGGGGCTGTTTCATAAAACAAGTTTACCAAATAATCCAGGCTTATGGCAGATGACTTATTTTAAACCAAATTAACTTACAATAAGTCATACTAACTGAAATAACCTGGCTTATTTGGTAAACTTGCTTTAAGAAACAGGCCCCAGATTTATTTTAGTTGGTTTGACATTTGTCCGTTAATTTGGTTCGAAATAAACCAGACTAACTGAAATAAGCTTGGCTTATTTGGTAAACTGGTTTTATGAAACAGTTGCTTGTTTACGGCAACATTTACCGAAGTTGTTTGAGTCCTGTTTCATAAAACAAGTTTACCAAATAAGTCAGGCTTTCAGTTCAGAACCAAACATATTTATATTTGGTTTTTAATAATTATTTTATTTTATTTAGTTATTAATTTATAATATATGTATTTATAACCAAATCAACTGCCAATAAATCAGACTAATTGAAATAAACCTGGCTTTTTATGGAAACTTGTTTTATGAAATTGAATTGAAGTTCCGCATTTACAAACTCTTGAAATATCAAAACTGTGTTTACTTGCCTTTTTAAATATGAATCATCGATTGGGGGACATTGACAATCGTGTGGTCTTTACATTCCATGCTGTTATGAAAATACCACAACTGTTTTCTTGAGGATTTGTCTATTATAAGATTTTGTCTTGTTTAGCTGAGCCTATCAGCATCATCTCTCTGACCGATTGCCAGATGCCAAATAAACATGCTTACTCAGCCTAAAAAAATATTTGATTGATTGTACTTAAATTAATACATTGAATGTTTGACATATATATATTTTTTTTTTCACCCAGGCAGTCGCTCAAAGAAATAATCTGTTCTCCTAGTCTCTGAGTAATGGCACATGAACGGGAAACATGCAGTGAGAACACCAGAACAAAAGGTACTGTCTCTAGTGTTTTCTCAGCAGAACACATTTTCCCGCACTCTTTTCTTGTACCCTCAGTGATGTTGTGACCAGCACAGGCCAGGATGCACCTGCATGTGGAAGCTGAGGTCGTTTAGGACACGAAGATCTTTTCCCCAAACCATCACTGCCATCGGCTCCCTATTTATACCCTCATTCTCTCACTCACACACAACAGTCGCACACCCACAGGGAAGGAAACACATCAAGGAAGTCTCACTTTTTTTTCTTTTTTTTTTTTACACCAGCCTCCCAAGGCAGTGGTGGATGAGCTCTTGCCTTCCTATTTACACCCCGGTAAGTTAAGGAAATAGCCACTGGCCCATGTCTACATAGCATATTGAGAAACACACTGGGAGGAAGTCAGTACAATACCCATTTCCAAGTATTCCAACAATCGCCTGCTAATGATGAAGGACATAAAACATAAACAACTAGTGATTCCCAAGCCATTTTGTAAGCAATTGTACACAAACACAGACTCTTCAGGCCATTCTCTTAAGGCTGGAACTCCTGTAACAGTCTGTTCCCTTTGGTTAAACATGTTTGTTAGTGATTTAAGACCAGATTGGGGGGAAACGGAAGATAGGGAGGATCAATGTCCTGGCTTAAACCACAGCCCCTAGTTTGCCGTCCCAATGCTTTGATCGGGGCGCTATCTCTGTACCTGTGCTCTCGGATCTGTGTTATTGAATTACATGTGAGCTCATTCCAAACGTAAAAGAGAGAAGCCAAGAAAAAAAGTCACTTTTATACTGGCGCAGAAAGACCTTGCCGTCTAACATTGATTTCCAATAAGACAGTCCTAATATGTCTAGATACACTAAAACGGGGCAAGATTAGTCCAAATCACCCTATTTCAAGCAAAGGATCAGTAAATGCATTCCCCATTATCTAAGTTAAAGATTGTTGACCTTAAGGAAGACGTGCAAAGGCAGTATAGAGTTTCTGTCCAACATTTGTACGCACTTATGATTAGATCTGAGTTGGATTACAAATGTATTTTGTAGGGTGTTCGATTTTGCTGTATTTGGCCAAGCAGTCGCTCGGGTGGCTTTCTGATGTATTCGATTACCCTATTACAAAAATAAGTAAGCTTCAACAAGATTCTTGTGGGGAGAAGAATTTCTTGAAGCTAGAGTAGTGTTGTGTGTTATTCTTCAAATAATCTTTACCCAAAGTTCTGTCTGTAGGACACAATTTTAAACCTGCTATAAATAACTGACGCGATACTGTTTGGACCTGATGTTAAGGAACGTTGTCTTCCCATCTGTACCAAGACACCCCTTATATAGCTAATCGTTTTACAGACCTGATGCGAATAAACTTAACTGGTTGCTAGATGTTCTCCCAGCTGAATCTTTTCAAAATGTATTGCATTTTCAGCCCTTTGTTGTCCCTGTGGCAACTTTTTTGATACCCTTTGTAGGCATCACATTTGAAATGAGCTCATTAAGTGGATAAAAGAGTAAAATTTCTCAGTTTAAACATTTAAGTAAATAAAACGTTGGCTCGTGTAATCGGAAAGTCTTAGTTTTCATTTTATTCGAAATTAAACGTCCTAACATTTCTGGAATTCTGGTTATAAACATTAGCAAATATCGTAAGTTAACACAGTATAATGTACAGTATAACAAATTCTGTCAACTCATATAAACTCACATTTTATTTTAAGGTCTAATTCTTGCAACTACTTATTCCTCATTAATATTCTAATTTGACACTTATAACAGTTAGTGAGGTAGTTGCTAAGTTTAGGTATTGGGTTGAATTAGGGATGTAGAATACGGTCATGTAATATAAATGCTTTATAAGTAATAATAAACAGCCATTATGTTAAGAGGCATGCTTATAAACACCTAATTAATAGTAAGAACTACTATTACTAACATGTTACTGAATTATTATTATTTTGCATATTATGATGGCTACTTTTATCTCATTTCTTGTCCTACAGTATCTCTGAAATATCTTCATTTGGGGTTCTTTGGTGAGTATATGCAATAATTGGGATGAATATCATGTATTTTTGCATATCGTGTACTTTTATTCAATTGAAAATGTTAAGGGTATTTTAGGCGAATGACTGAGTGATTAAGAACACAAGGGAGGTCTGGATTACTGAAAGCACCTGTGGTTAGTTACGGTTTAAAACCCTCCCACGAACCTGAGCAGAGCGTGAGAAGAGCGATCCAATTCTTCACAGATTTAGGTTAGATAATAGTTTTCAGCCTCAGACTGTGATAGAGTGGGAAGTCAGACAGGAGAGAGAGAAAGAGAAGTGGGAAATGAGGGAACTCTCAGTGGAACGCTAGTCGAGCAAAAGTGGTGTTATGTAAATAGGCCCTTCTGTGCTCAAGAATGCACATATTTTTATTCAATGAGAATGTTGAAACACATCCGGGCATATTGTGTCTCAGTAAAAAAAAAAAAAAAAAAAAAAAACTTCACAGCATCCTTCTCATTCACTTGGCTTTTATTCACATTTCAAATATGCTAACTCTAGCAAGATCTTTACATTCCACTGTGTGCCTCGGAAAAACCAGACTTCGATCCGAGCGTTCAGACAGAATAATAATAATATTAATAATAATAAAAGCAGCATCCCAGTTTAAAATAGAAAGCCATGTGTGACGAGTGTATGATAGTATTCGATATCTATGTGCTCGCTCGCACATCCTCAGTTCATTAAAAAGGAACTAGAACCTGATAAATAAAATTAAAAGATAGCCAAACATCTTGATAAAATCATCATCATCAACTGAAATCTCACACTGACAATAAAATCAGATAGAAAAGTGACTTAAGCCCACAGAGAACAAAAAGGAGTGAAATCTGTATATGATTGTTGGTCATGAGTATGCGCATAACTGTCCTCGTGAATACACATCCATCCCAGACAAAAAAGAAAAGGGGGAAATGGTTGCTGTCAGTCATGTAACCGTCCCCTGGTGGTCCTGTGCGAAGGTACCTTCCAGGGCTTGTTTCTTTTCCTCTGAGGCTCCTGTGTGGTGGATTTTGACTTGGGAGGCGACTAAACCTGACCTGCATTCGCCTCGGTCTCCTGTGTCCGATGTCTGTGCTTTGCAGGCTTTACACCGAGGGAAAAAGGAACGATTATTACTGTGGGCTTTCAAAGGCATCGCAAGGTTAATGTGCTTTCTGTCGTATACTCCAAGGCGAGACGTACACCTGGAGGCGCTGCAGGTCCGTCGAGCTGCCACCGCTCTAGCCCCGCGTCACACTTTTCCCCGAGCTTCTTCCAAAGCCATCAATAATTTAAACAACTCATAAAGAGGGAAATAAAAACTGAAAAACAAACAAAAAGAACTAACTTAAGATTCCACCAGTGAGTCACAATGTAAACATTTTCCCTCTGCAGCCTGATGGTGGCGCAATAGTAGTGCCCCAGGCTTTCTCTCTGTGTATGCGTCTCTACGTAAGGGCCCGTGCTCTCACTGGTACTGGAGGTAATTCTTCAGAGACTGGGGCAAAGGCAATGTCTCGATCTCCTGTAGACGCTCTCGTCCCAGAGCCAGCCGAGCTGCACGCCGACACAGGTCCATCAGAGGAAGAGGCTCCGCTGGAACAAAAACAAAACATCTGTTAGAACTGGATTCACAAAGAGAAAATTCCGATGCAGACAGATTGAAGGCAACATAATTGTCTGATGAGTGTTTTTCAAGCCTGTTATCATGTTCCAAGCTTCAAAAATGAAGCCAAAGCACAATAATCATAAAAAGTCGAAACAATACAATACAAATTGTGTGAGATGTTAATGCGACAACCACTTTGCATCAATGAGTAAAAATTTCAGAAGCAAATAAGTGAAATTCTTGAACAAATCATTTCCTTCAACCAGCTCACTTGATTCATTTCTAGTGCTGTCAAATGATTAATCTCTCAAAAAAGTGTTTACATAGCTTATGTATATGCACATACCATGAACAAATCATTCTTTTAAATTGAATATTTTCAATTAATCAGTTGATTTTGCTTCACAAACCGGACCAATTTTTGTGAACCAAAAACAGATTCAACTCAAAAAAATGATTCACGAATTAAACTCGCTTGTTTTTCCTATATCAGAAACCTTTTAATAAGAACAGTAATGGCTCCATTTGACTTCATAACTTGGATGTAGAATGTCTCACGTGGTATTGTGTGCCTTCAGAGCAGTCATATGGGCTACTTTTTATGATATGTTTGTATTAATTTTGCATCCGTTTGTAAAGCCTTTGTAAACAGAGAAATAAAAAATTACCAGTGCAATTCGTTCATATTTCCCCTTTTGTATTTCACAGAATAATGACAGTCATACAGGTTTGGAACGGCATTAAGGTGAGCAAATGATGACTGGATTTTCATTTTACGGTAAGCTGTTTCTCTAAAAGATCCACCTTGTGATTCAGTGTGTGTGTGTGTGTTTGGGCATCTTGCTCTTCTACATAAGCTGACAGAGCAGTTCAATAATGGATGGATCTTGCCACTGGAGCTCGGTATCCATCAACAGAGCCGCCGCCTCACAGAGGAGTCTGCCGCCACCCATCTGCTTTGAGTCAGCCGCTGCTCCAGCCAAGATTTCATACCGACAAACACAAAAACAGCCACAGCTCCATCTGGACAAGATGCCACATGACCGTCAGGTCTTTATCAGGACCTGGGTTGATATGACTAATCAGATCACAAGGATGGCTGCAAAAGTCAGAGACCATTCCCTCCCGTCGGCCAATCAGAGTAAGAGATTGTGACAGGCTAATGGATAGTAGTAACTGTATGTGTGGCTAACAATCAAAAGAGGAATAGTTATACAGCTGCACTGGCACAATGCAAGCACCCACATTGAATATTTATAGCTGTGATGGAGTCCCACACAGAACATGTCGTGAGTTATGTCTTCCTCCATCCTGGCAGCTGAACTGCAGGCATAAGCATTGTAATGCCCTCACATAATGCAAATTCTCACCACAACAAGAAGTTATAAATGAAACAATGGATCCCTGTGGAGCCCTTTACACAGAATGAAATGATTTAATGGCATAAAGCAATGTTTTTTTCAAGCTTAAGTTGTTTGTCAAATCGAAATTCCGTGTTGCACTCAGTGAGCGTGAATACTTTTAAATGCACATTGTCTGTGCCTCCAGCAACACCAAACAGAATTGCAAAAATGTTTTCAGTTTTACCACAATCCCCATCAACGTCTAAAAGTTAATATTTAAATACAGCACTATTACATCTTTAGTAAATCTCCAAATAAACATTCAGATTCACTTTTTTTATTCAGTAGTTTTTACTGTTGTTGCATAACGATTGATACATGGTATATTAATAATTATGATCATCATATTATTATATTATTATTATACCTCTTACATTTTATTATATTTTACTAAATTATTAAATGTTTTCATTTTATTTATATTTTATAATTATTCTTTGTGTAATTTATGTTGTTGTATAATATCTGACCAACTGTAATAATAATGATAATAATTTGTGTATTTTATATTATTAAATATTTTTCAACAATTATTTGTCATAATACAGAAATATAGGTCATGTGTCTGACCAAAATCAAGTATTTGAGTGGGTGTAGTCAATTTCAATTAATTGAAATTACATCACATCTTTGAAATAAAATGTTTTATATATTTATATATTTTTATATATTTATATGCATATATAATTACTTGTGTATGTTTATATACATTTCTTTCTTAAATATGTAAATGTGTGTATTTATACATACATGCGTATAAATATACACAGTTCACACACACATATTATGTAAACGCGTTTTTTTTGAATGCGATTATCATGATTAATTGACAGCACTAAAAATATACATCTTTCAACAGTTTTGCCACCACAGTAAATAACGTACAATCCAGTATCTAATGAATGACCTAATTAAATCACAGAAGACTGAAAATATTACTTTCTGATAGCAGTAAAACACCCACTTCCTTCTAAATATATTTAGTAAGAGTCGCATCACCAGTAAGTCCGCAATGTCTCATAAAGAGGCAGATGGCAAGTGTAGATGGGATCCAGCTGTACCCAGTGGGCGGGTGCGGGACAGGGATAAGAGAGAGAGAGAGAGAAGCCACTGACAGTCAGGGTCAGAAGTGACAGATGGATCAAAGCACAGACATGGTGCTCTGCTGCAGTAAAACGGAATAATTTTTCATTTCCAGTCCACGTATAAACACGCAAAGGCCGTCGAGCTCAAGGTTAGTCTGAAGACTGTAATCATGCGAGTGAAATACACAACGCAAACGGTGACCTGTCACTCGCTGTGATCTTCAGGCTGCTCCCTGTCGCTGCTCAATCACATTAAAGCACTGCCTACAAGCCGTATACGCCAACAAATCATACTGATGCGAGTTACACACAATAAATGCGATTACATGGCTCGGATATGTCAATGTGATTCCATTGTGTGTGTTATCAGACTCTCGGAACAACCTAATAAAATGGCTGATAAAACAGACTACAGCAGTTCATGCTGGGAGATGTTTTTGTGGGTTTTCTTCCCATGCAGCAGCAGTTAGATTGATTTCCACATGACACACACACTGCTAAAAACGTAAAGCGATGAATGAATTTGAAAAAAGCAAAAAGGTCTGCACTATTTATTTCATTATTTGTGTACCTCTTTATTTTTATCTTTTGTTAAAACTGTTAAAATATGTGTATATATATATATATATATATGAATGTTGCCCTCAGCCTGTTTTCATAACAGGAGTGAAAAAGTAATGCGCGAGTACGAACTTCCATGTTTAACAAATCGTCAAGCACCAGCACTTGCTAAGCTCCTGCAAGGCTCTGACTCCTCCATTAGACTCCTAATAAATGAGTTCTGGTGCAGAAGAGGAGAGAGAACTGCATCTATTTCAGTCCGACACAGTTTTATGATCATTATTACTGTTCCAAAAAGCAATTTCTTGTGGTTGCAAGACAAGCAATGGGATTCGTACGGTAAATATCAAAGCATCACATTTTGTCAAATCCAATTAATTCACCCTCCGTACTCAGTGGGGGGTGCTGCAGACTCACAAAGGGGGGTCTGACACTTTCTACGACCTGTGCCAGGGCGGGATGAGAGGGTGGCGGCGGCACGTGGAACCTTCTGGAAAAGCTTTGCGTCGGGCTACAGAAAGCAGCCTGAGAGGAAATGTTTGTAAAGATCAAACCCAACAGTGTAATTTGATTAAATCACTGTGCACTGATTAATGTCTATGGCTGATTAATTGAAAGATTTGCGGTGGTCACATCGAGAGGCCTGCTGTGATCCTCCCACAGAACGAGTACACAAGCAATCATTACAGCATAACACCCAAACCAACCATAGCTCCGCCTGGATAAACTCTGTCTGATGTGGGTTTTGCGTTGCGACTCTAACATCGACTGAATAATCATTCCACCCTGAGCTATTCGTTATTAGCGTCAGATCTGAGATTTTTTTATGAAAGCAGACCAATAAAAAAAAAATGTAATCTTGCTTTGGTAATGACGACGCTCAAACGTAAATTATCCACTTAGCCAAATCAGGCGTAACACCCAGGTAATTAGATGTACTCTGAGCTTAGTTCACCACGTACTCCTAACCTCGTGTTAAAACACACTGTTGTGGCTGCGGCCATGATGAGGCTTTACTGCCCTTGAACGTGGTGACTCATAAAACTCATGTTCATTAATAATTCAGTTATGTAACAGGGGATTTTACTATGCTTAGGCAGGTCAAGTATTTGACTAAGCCTAATGCTAGTGATACTTCACAACACGAAGTCTAACAGCAAACAATAGGACCCGCATGCTTCCAGGAATACGCACGTGTCTGTATGAGGTTTTGTGCTCTACAGCATGTAATCTCTCTTACAGCAGAGAGTGGAACAAACAAACCTGCTGAACACACAGGCGCTGGACCATAAATGTGAAGCAGTGCCATTTTTCTACTAGAGCTACAGTCTCCTTTTTGATTGATGTGAAAGATGACACCTGTAAACTACACACAAATTAAACATTGTGAGGTCATGTAACAAAAACAATGTAGCATGCAATGATCGGGACAGGACGCTCCATAGTATTCGGAATGTACTTGTATTGTAAATGTACTGTATAAGTGAAAAACATAACTAGAGATCAGTATAAAGATGCATAACATCCAATATGATTTATATACTTATTCATGGATGTTTCTTTATTGCAATAATGTGCCACTAAATTTCAGCATTACCTGATTGCACAGTTATATTTATATTCCACTAAATACAAAATGTACTGTAGCGATATCTCGATTTAATCACAGCTTTAGATTGTCGCCGTAATACATATTGTTATGTTACAGATGAACTGAAAATAACATCAACCATGACATGATTTTTGGCGAAAGACATTTTTGAGACATTTCTGAGATAATAGCCTGCCATGAACTAAACACGCAGGATGAGATCATAAGTTCATTAGTCTCTGGTCCCAGATGCTGTAATTTTCCGCTGGAAGTACTCTTAGAAAGGTCAGCGGCGATGCAGTGTTCATGAGATGCTGTGGGCTAGTCTTTTAAACCGCAGTCTCACTCTCTCTGACTGTCTATGTCTATAGCTCCTCCCCTGAGGCAGTGATCTGTACACAGATTCACACAGTGAGGTCACCGCGCCTGACCCATGCAGCTTCAAAAGATATGAACTCTCTATGGGTATGGTGGACAGCCAAAAGAACAAATACCTCGAACCTAACGTGTCGTGTCAACGGACGCACAAAAAGCGACGAATGCCAAGATTTGCTCTGAAGCCAGCTGATGACTGAGCCATTATGTTTCAATTAGTTGAATCAATCGACCAGCTCACTGCATCCAGTCATGGTGCTGTAGGGAATTCGTATCAGCGTACAGAAATGAAAATGTTTCAGACATTCCCTTAGAGAACTGCAGACCAGAATCTTCTGGAAGATAAGAATGTCAACATTTTACACAGCAAGAAATCCTCAGAAATAACAACCGCTCTGAGACCAAGTTTGGCTCCCTGTTTAAAACCTCAAAAAAGGTTCTTCTTTTACACTTATTCTACATGAATTTAATTCATATTAAAGAGCTGCAGTCAAAACTTTTAATTACGCCATCATTTACTCCCCATTATGCTATTTCAAACATATAGCCTAAGACTTTATTATTTAAGTAAAAATGGGTAATTGACTATTTTAATTGAGGTTACTGGCATCCAATGTTGTCTAATGACAGCTGAAACATTCTTAAATATATTCACATTTATCAGAATTATAGTTTTGGAGTGAACTATCCCTTTTAGTCAAAAAACTAAACCATCAGCCTGTTGTTCAGACCAGCCAAACATTATATGGCTTTTAAGCAATATTAAAATGTCATTGTGAATCTGTCATTGAATTAGGTATTTTTTGCCTATTCACAATGTTTTACAGAGCTATTAGAGGCCATCAAATCCAAGACACATCACTCAGATCCATTTCAAGCATTGCAGATCCCAATCTATGTGCAGAATGACCATCGAGTTTTCACATAGTCAGCAAAATGGACTGTAGCTGAATATTGATCGTGGCAGATGCCAGACGCCCATCCCCAGCCTCATTCCCTGGATCCACTCGGCGGAATTCTCCGCTCAACACAGCTGGTCTTTGGATGAGATTAAAGCCTGCGAATGGCCGAGTAGCCGCAGCAGGGTTTGAGAGGCCAGGTAAACAGCTTTGTCATGATGACAGAGGGTTGCAGAGGGCAAGACGCACGGGGAGGCAAACTCTCTAGCAGGAACGGATAGTTTTGTAATAGACAGATTCATCATAGACTGGACTCGTGTCCAGAAACGGGCTCAGACGGATGGCAGATCCTCCTTTTTGGAAGCCCGATACAATATCCAGACAGGATGTAATGGAGCCAGACTTAGAAAACTGACAGGGCATTTTTATGAAATGTGTAATACGTGTTTCAGTCAGCACTGAATGCTAACACAGGACCTGTTTAGTTTAAAACTGCAACTTTAATCAAAGACACACTGTATAAACAATACAGAGCAACTGAGATGGACATAAACACACTCAGACACACGTGTAGGATCCAGATACACACCATCCGCCCACAGATTCCCAACAGCACTAAGACAAAGTTGGAAGTACAAGTTTATATTTCCCAGTAGCCTGTGAGCAGCAGAGAAACGGAGATTCGGATACAGAGATCCAAATGCATCTTGAAGTTTCAATGACTAATCCTCAACACTCTGCATGTAGATAATGAAAACGTAAGATGTAGACAGTCATTTGGAGCTAATTTAAAAAGGCAGTTCACCCAGAAATGAAAATTCTCTCTCACTCACGTTGTCCCAAACCATTAAAAATGACTTTCTACTGAGAAACACCAAAGGAGATGTTTTACAATTTCTTCTTGCATTCCTCAGAAGAAATTCATTTAGGTTTCAAAGGAATTAAAGATGAGAAAATAGTAGAAATTTCTTGGTTTGTTTATTTCACTTTTCTTGGTATAACTTAAAAATAAAATCATTAATAAAGGGTACAATTAAACAGTAATGTGCCGAGCAGACGTGATCACGCAAGGACAAATTAGCACCAAGGCCCATGACAGACGTAATTCACAACTTCAAATATACCAGATCAGCAAACCGTTAATAGGCCCTAGCAGGAAAATTGACTTTTAGACACTCAGATAATAGTCAATTTAAGACATAAATGAGTCACAACATGTTAATGTCTGCCGCAGGTAATGAATCACAGGGCGCAGCGGGAATCGCGGGAGCGTCCTCTCTCTGTGGACCTGTGGCTATAAATGAACAGAACCAGAAGCGTATTCAAAGCTTCCCACTTTCATTATTCTAAATCAGGAAACCCTGAATGATTCAGATATTAATTCTGCACCTCACTCATTAGCATTACAATTGTATTGCTTCCTTCCAGAGAGGGGTGGGCAAACTTAAAATAGCCTTTCCCTCTGAGCAACAAAGGTGAGTTCTGGACGCCCACTGTGTGTGAGTGTATAGAAGGGAAGAAAGAGATTCGTGTTTGTTTGCTTTGGGATTGTGTTTGAGTGTACGGATCAAGACGAGTCACCTTCAGAGGATTATGAGTGTGCCGTTTCCCCGTTTTTCACAGTGGGACAAATCCATATTCAACATTTCCCATCAGGCTTGGAACAAATCTGCACTACTCAAGGCCCGGTATGCGTTTCCAAGAAATCAAACGTTGGCTGTTTAAAATTCTCATCAGGCCATTTTTTTTTATTGTTGTGTTCTGAACCATCACTGCTATTAATAATAGACTACAATGGACCGTTATGGTTTCCTGTTCTTTTTTGCCACATTTAAGTGTTTCTTTCAGCATGATTAACCTTGGTAAACAATGTACACCAAATACCAAGGGAGAAAATCTTTAAAGCATTAAATTTGAATCAATACCAAAATAACTAAAGTTCTGGGTGGATTCTTCCACTTTGTACTGAACGCTTCACTTGCTCGCTTTCCTGAGCACAGCAAGCAATATTGCACAATGGCATTGGCTTTGGATCATGAGAGAATGGGCAGCGTTTCGTGGAATCATGCATTATGCAGCACTAATGCAAGTTTTATGTGGTCGTTACACATGAAGGCCCATGTGAGCCTCAGTGCAGTAATGGCTCCGGCTGAGATGTACAGTAAAGAGAGTGATACGGTCACCCTAGCCTTCAAATGCCTCATTTGGTGAGCCGTAGTGTACATACAAGCAATTTGCTGTACATCTAACATATTTACTGTCAGAATAGAGTTAGGATCATCATAAGCCACAGTAAGCATTAAAATGTAAAGTTCAAACTGCTAGTATGATTTTACTGAGTATTGAAAGCAAAATAGGTGATATTTGAAATATGAAGGCAATGAAGCACCTTTAAAAGTGTGCATTGTGCTCTTTTTAGTCTCTAGTGAATTGCCTACGGAGTGTTTGTAATCATAATCTGAAGTGTTATTAAGAAATAAAGCCCTTTAAAATTACAACAAAGACCAAAGTTTTATTGTT
Source organism: Enteromius afrohamiltoni (assembly GCA_034779775.1). NCBI lineage: Eukaryota > Metazoa > Chordata > Actinopteri > Cypriniformes > Cyprinidae > Enteromius > Enteromius afrohamiltoni. The sequence goes on from JAUYWG010000032.1 coordinate 15,401,280, forward strand.
TTATGCTTGAAATAAAAATCATATAACACAGAAAACAATCATAACATCACATCATGCAATGCACATGTGCTCTTCTGACTATTCTAAATTTAGACTAAAAGGCATGCTAAAATTATGCTGCCTTTTAAGATAATTAGGAATTTTCGATTGATCTTAGATTAAATGTTAGATGATTATGTGGAAAAATAGCAAAGATTGTCAAATGACCTTCCGTTCAATTCCAGAAAGTACTTAAGTTGAAGTACTTAAATTGGAAAGTTAAAAGTAACAAGTTCGAAATGACTAAAATAATAATGAAATCTAAAAATCAAAAAATAACAGCTACTCCGAAATAACAATAATTATTCTAATAGTATATAAATGCTGAGGGAATGAGCATTGCAAATCACCCATAGTTTCCCTTAAAAGTCAACTGCCTATCTAGGCAACTTTTGAAAAAGACCTGGTGCATAAAGTACACGGATGCATTAGACCAAATAATGCAGCAATCAGCAAAAGCCCGCTAGCACTGGTAGAGAAGGTCTGTGCAATATTAGACATAATAAATGAAGCAGCATACCCATACAAAACCCAGACGAGCTGTCAGGCGCTTACCAGCTTGACATTTAGTGGCATTCACCGTAACAAATGGCTTACACTTTAAATCTTTGAGAGAGGTGTTTCTAACCACACTAGTAGGGCTCTGTAGATATATGCGTCTGTTATCTGTGACCTTGCCATAGAAATGCCAAGTTTGATTTATGACAAATGTATTTTTGCATACCAAAAACTGATAATGCACATGGGAGGGAGTGCACCAGGAATGAAAAACTTCACGAAGGCCCATTAAATAGTGTTTCCAAACATTTGAATTCTGTCATCATTTTCTCACCCTCAGCCAAACAGCTGACTTTAGCAACAAAAAAACACCATGGAAGTCAACGGTTTTATTACCAAAAGTGTTTCAAATATCTTCTTTTATATTCCATAAAAGAACAAATTTAGAATGACATGAGAGTGAGTAAATAGTGACAGAACTTTCAATTTTGGTTGACTATCCCTTTAAAAATATAGAAGCTGTATTAGTGTATAATGTGATTTACTTTATTTTTAAGTCATTTACTAGAAGGAATCATAAACCATTAGAGTTTACACTACAAATGTGAACATTTTGGACCCTGTTTATACCTTTATTCAGCGCTGACCACTCATGATCTGATCATCTGAGACGGATGTTAATACCAGATGTTAACAGTCTGGGGAAATATCCAGGAAACTGCACTGAAACATAGAGGCATGACACAAAACAGGACGTTGTGTGTGTTTATACGCAAGTACGTGTGTGTTACTGGGGGAGGTGAAGAACACAAGGAGTGTGTGACTATAAAGAGGATTATATGCCGCTTCATATTTGGGTCTCTTATAGGAACAACACAAAGACGAGAAACTTAAGACACTCTACACTTAAGTTGTCCTTATTCACAAAGCACACAAAATTCGTTTTTCCAAGAACTGCTGTATGCAAATTGCATTCAGTAGCAAAATGTCAGGGGCATTAATGCACCTTTATCCAATTTGTATAATTTCTCTGAGCTAAAACAATGCAGACAGTATGTCCAAATAAACTGTACTAATAGTGAATTGTGAAACTGAATTCCTCCCTCGGAGCTGAAGACACTGACTTTCGAATTATACATAAAGGTTAAATGTCGCGCTTTCACACACAGCTGGAGGGTACAGAAACACTTTAGCACTGCAAAAAAGCAGCTCTCCTTTAAAGTTCATCATACAGTAAAAAAAAATAAAATAAAACCTCTCCGAAGAGAGTGCGAAGTCAGAGCAGTGCATGCTGGGATATAGCTGCCATGTGTCTTGGCTCAGAGCAACAGCCCACAGATATTCCTTCCTTATTCCTCTCATATCCTCTTTTCATCTGTTCTCTCCTCAGCTCAAACCAAAAAGATTTTTCCCTCCTAAAGCAGTGAGTCATTCAAACTCAGATGCCATCGGTCCTCTGCCAGGCCTCTGTTTACAGATCACTTCACTTTATCTTTCACGTGGTGTGCAGCCAGATCCTCCTCTGAGGAGAGTTTAAATAAGTTACCGAAGGCAAGTGACGGTAAAAAAAAAAAAACAGGGAAGTGAGGCGAGGAACAAAACAGCACTAAAACGCACTTTTAGTATCGCAACAATGCCACGAGTTCTTAAAGTTGTTAGACATTCATTTACCAGCTATGATTTAGAGAGCTAAATGCATCCTTAAAACACAACACTGCAGTAAAACATAACATTTACTATTCTTGGGAAAAGTTATTGCACACAAATATGTGGTTCCTGGCTGTAAGTCTGAAACATTAGTTCCTTAACACCAGTAACTTCAGCAGTAAAGCACCATTACGTACATCCGGACAAAAATGGTTAAAAGAGTTTTTAGAAAACTATGGATTTTTCAATTTTTTTTCTTGAATTTTAAGTCTTTCTTGTGAACATGTCGATACATACGCAGCCACACTTGACCGAATACCAACTTTTAAACTCTTAAACCTTATACTAAGATTAAAAATCTCATGCTTTCATTTTTATTTACCACTTGTTTTTCATGCAGTTTTAGGAGATTATAGAAATTGAGAGAATACATATAGTAAAACTCATTTTAAATTAACTGCATAAAGAGGATTCAACTGTAAAATAATAATAATAATAATATAGCTAAAATAGGTAAATATAAAATAGCATCATTAACAGTATCAAACACCTTAAAATTCTATACAATATACAGTGTAAAATATCTCAAATTTAATAATCATATTAATAATTAATAATAAATGCAACAATCTGGTCTATTATAGAGCACAGGACAGAAGCAAGTGCTCATGTTTTGCACAAACTTCAATATTTAAACCCAGATGTAATGCATTATACAGCTTTTAATATTACTGTTATTGAATGTCCTTGAAGTGAAGGTAAAATATGGTCTCTGGGAGATTTCAAACATCGGACCTTGTAAATGACTGCATAAATCCTTTACAAATCCATGCTTAAATAAATTGTCCCACTCGATTGAATGTGACAATATGCACAAAAACGGCCTTATCTATTCTGTTGGCATGTCATCATGAATAAGAACCAGTGGTTATATTGTTTGACTGGAGAGAGAAGTCATTTCAGTCACGTTTTGGCACATCCCGTTTTGATACCACGTGACTCTACAACCAAAACAACCATTTCACTTCCAGTCACTTCTTAAAAACACAACATTCATGTGATTGAATGAATAAACAACACACTTTTTTTTGCTTTGGATGGCAATATAATAATAAATGTAAATACAACTTTCTTCAGTTATTTACTATGACATGTCCCTACCTATATATAGCTTCAGATAACTCATAAAACAATAAACCTCACTGACATGGGTGAGAGGAACTAAAAGTTTATCTGTAGTTATGAAACCAGAAGGAGGAGGAGATTTCTGGTCACTCCTTCTTCATGTAAATGACCAGATCAGTGACGAACCTGCACATATCGTACGCTTTTGACAACCTGTCAGATGGACTCGGACTGAATTACAAGCGCGCTAAAAAACACTGATATTAATGGATAACGGGAATGCAACAAATAATGGTAAGACTTAAGTCTGGATATTTCTATATTTTATTCATTCAGCTTTATTTTATATTTAATTTAGTTTAGCACTAAAGGATGCCGTTTTTGAAATCATTGTCACATTTTTTTGTAAGAACCTCATGCTGTTAGTGCTCTGTTTGCTGTTCAACATTAAATCAAAACTAAATCTAATTTACCCACCAACACCTGTCTTCCAACAGGCAACGTCAAAGTTGCCCCTGCTCTGCGGTTGCTTATCGTGGGGCAGAAGCGAACAGGAAAGAGTTCAGTGGGCAACACAATCCTGGGTAGGGAAGCATTTAATACATGGGGTGGAGCGGAAAGTACTGTAGCACATGGAGAATCTGAGGGCCGACAGCTGATGCTCGTGGATGCTTGTGGATGGGGCACGGACGAGAACCTGGTGCCCAAACAGGAGAAACTGGACCTATTTAACGCCCTGACGCTGTGTGAGCCCGGACCCCACATTCTGCTCCTGGTTGTTCCCTTACTGTACTTTAGCCACTCCGAGAAAGCGGCCCTACAGAAACGCATGGAGATCCTCACAGAGGGTGTGTGGCGCCACACCATGGTCGTGTTCACCCTCGGGGACCATCTGTACGACTACAGCATACAGGACCACATCCAGACAGCTGGGAAGGATCTTCAGTGGCTAATGGAGAAGTGCAGGTATAGGTACAACGTTTTTAACAATAAGAAGCCCCAGGACAGACTGCAGGTCTCTGGGTTACTAGACCGTGCGGAAGACATGCTGATGGAGAACGGCGGATGGCACTACTCTCTGCACATGTACTGCAGGCTGGAGGAGGAATGGAGCCGAAGAGAGAGGGAAATGAAAGAGAGGATACTAGAGAGACGAGATGGGGTGGGGAAAATCAGCCGAGGACTGGCTGTGGTTCCTAATCACGGTCAAAAAGGTGGTCTGCATGTGAACGACACCGTCATGAAATTAGTTTACCATGGCTAATCACTGCCAAAGTTACAGAGCAATGTTTCGGCATGAACTAATAGGGAACTTCTGAACTATCATCAAAAAAGATTTTAAGTATGTATGGATGACTTCCTGCAACCATTTCCATTCATTTAGTTCTCATTTAACTTGTAAATGTGACCATTTCACCAACAATGCTTTTTATATGTCACCCTTTTATTCAAGCTCATTTTAAGTTGTCCTGTGGTGTGACAAATTACTAAATGTACAAATGTATTTATTTATTTTTGATTTACTGAAATCAATATTTAATTTTTTTTTTTTATATTAGGTAACACTTTACATTTAGGTCCATTAGTTGGGTCCATTAATATTTGTTGCAGTATTTGCTGCTGTTGTCAAGTTAAATATAAGTATTTTCATTGTTAGTTCATGTTAACTAATGCAGTTAAATAATGTTAGCAAATAGAAATGTGAAAAGTGTTACCAATTATACCAGCCACCCACATTTTCACTTAAGCATTTTTATTTAAAACTTAATGTGCCTGTATTTATGTAACAACTCATTGTGGTTAAAATATATTATTGTAAATTTAGGTTAAGAGTTATGCAATATCAGTATGGAGAGGGCAAATTCGAAGATGATACTTTACAACATCTTGCATAATGATGTAGATTACAAAATAACGCAATTAGGGGCAATCATAGAATACTACCGGTTCTCATGTCTTCCAATTATTTTCTATGACAGCTGTAAATAAAATTTTAATTTGTTAAGATGCTTTGTACTATTTGCTTGTTAGAACCCTTCAAATTGATTTTACTTATCCTTAACCATATTAAAGAAACACTTCACCCAAAAATGAAAATCCTGTCATCATTCACTATCCTTGAATAGTTCCAAATCTGTATAACATTTTGTTGTTCTGCCGAACACTAAGGAAGATATTTTCTGTAAGTTTGTAACCAGGCTGTTTTGGGTCACTGTTGACTTCCATAGTATTTTTATTTTTTTGCCTACTATGGAAGTCAATGGGGATCAACAAATGTTTGGTTCTTCAAAAGTCAATGGGTGCCATGAACTTTATTATCACCAACATTCTTCAAAATATCCTCTTTTGTTTTAATATAAAAAGAAAGGTTTGGAACAAAATGAGGTTGAGTAAATGATAACCAAACGTTCATTTTTGGGTGAACTATTCCTTTAAGAAACAGAGAAGAGATTGAGGACTAGACTGGAACATGATCAAGGCCAGAAATATCCGGTGTCCTCATGAGCACAATTGCTCACATGTGATTTAAGGACGTGGACAACATGATTCGTTCATTTGATTAATTTAATTTACCACCTGATGTCTCTTATCTAGTCCCTGCTACTCTTGATGTGCATGCGCTCATATCTCTCACCTTTACCCCTCTTCGACTACACTTCTTCATATCATCATATCCAAAGTCTCCTAACCACCCCTAGCGTTTTAATACTCTTTAAAATGACTGATGGCCATGTCATCCCCGCGCTGAGCCTCGAGCAGTCGCTTTAATTGATATGCAATTTGCACGCCATCTTAATCTGAGGAGGTGAGTTGCTTTAATGTGCTACTCAGGATGAGGCATTTCATTTAACAGATCAAAGCCGGAGAGCGAGCGCAGCGTTAGAGGCCGTACTTTCAAAGTGAAATTCTCTCTTATCGTCACACGGTGTCAAACATCATCTCTTTACGCTTGGGTAAACAAGCCTGAGTGCAATGATGAGAGAAACATCGAAAGCATCGAGCAACAGTCACTGCTTGTCTTGACCGCACAAGCACCCGCCGCCACAGATTCTACCAGTCACCCTCATTTGCATATGCTAATTTATGTGTGCGAATGTAATGCTCCCGCTGGCGAGCATGTTGTCCTGTATGGGGGACAGTGGAGAGACGAGGAAGAGTATCGGTGGATGGATCCGGTCTTCATTTCAGGGCTCTCTTACAGACACTCTGCCCAATAAACCAGGTGATCTACTGACTTTTCCAACCGCACGTCACTGACCTTAAACAACAGAACCGCCAGACCCAGTTACCACATGTAACAGAGCCAGACTGAATTGAAGAGATGGATTGTGTCTCTCTCTCTCTCAAACAAACATTTTCTATCATAGTGAGGGCTTTCCATTAAACTCATTCCATCCGTTTTAAACTAAGCTAATTATATTATATCCCCTAACCCACACACAAAATATTTTCATTTTTGGATTTTAAGTAAAACACTATTTAGTGTGTCTATTAGGCAAGCATAAATATATGGGTCAGTATGAGCTTTTGGAACAAAATTGATACTTTTACTCAGCGAGAACACAAGTGATGTTAAAGTTCAAATATGACCTTCCACAAGTTTTCTATTCACTCTAGTTCATTCAATACTCCTGGTATTATTATGCAGCTGTCATCAACATTGCGGAATTTAATATTTACGATATTAGTATTTTGACTTATTTGTGATCAAATAAATTCAGCTTTGGCAAGTTTAAGAGACTTCCGAGTGTAATATAGACAAGATAGCAAACTTACAGTCCATACTTTCTGTTATCTCAGTAGTACACTCCAAATAAGGCCTAAGTAAATGGCTCCGATTCACTGTACTGAAAATACTCCTTTAAATCAGTTTTTGCTGGTTTAAGATGCTCTTTTAGCCTGGTTTGCCAGCTGGTCTCCCATAAAATCTCTTAAATCTCTCTAAATCCAGCTAAAAGCCCAGTCTGGCCAGAGAAGGAGACCAGCTAACAAACCAGTTTAGGCTGGTCTTTCTTCAGCAGGATAAATGATGACACTGCATAGGTAAAGGCAGATAATGAAACCATCATTAGAAAAAGGTTTTTCTCTCAGCATTTGAACCTTTGCCATACCCCACCACAGCACCAGATCCGCTCGAGAGCACTTTCCAGTTGGCAGCTTTTCTCACACTCGGGTCCAGCTAATCAACAGGTTCAGTTCAGAGATGATTATAAGGCTTCTGTGCACTTGGCAATACTGATAAATGGCATAGTTGTACCTATAAAAAGTGTACATGTCGTACAAAAAGGATTGGAGGAAAGGGTAATGGTTGTAAAGAAAGAAGTTCCCATGGATTTTAGATCAAATAGCAGAAGAGAAGTGAGGAGGCAGAGAAAGAATCGATAGATCAGAGTGCAAAAAGGCAGTGGAAAAGAATACGGACACACACCGTTTAAGTGACCTGGTGGATTAAAACTGGACTTTAAAAGATTCCATATTAAGCTAAAGCTGATAATTGCACCTTTTTATGCATAATAACATTTTCTGTTTTTTGCATACAAAAGTGTGGGTCATCAATCTTTCTGATTCAATTTCCCTAAAAAGAAAGGCTTTACATTTTGTTAGCATGCATTAACACGTAGATTTGTTTCAAAACTAACAGACACGAACAACAAGAAGTCATACAATTCCAATTTTTTATTTCTCTGGGTGTTTAAACTTGCACAGTTTCCCTCATTAGTTAACAAGGAAGATGCAAAAAAGAACAAAGGCAGAGGCGAACTGTACCACTGTTTCATCTATACATTTTATCCACGCAACGTGTTCCCACCCGGGTCACCTTGAGCCTCTATACGCAGACTTTGACCAGAGTCAGCATTTGAAACGACCACAGAATAGCAAACAGCTACAGGGTAGGTGTAAGAATAAGAGTGTAATGATTTGCCTTTATAGAAGTGTCCCGCTAATGATTAAACGCATCTACAATATCAATACACGTGTCAAAAAGGTGCACTGCTACTGCATTCGAGCCATTCTCTCTAAAGCTATTCCTTTCAGTGTAGACACAGAATACCTAGGTTCTGCTTTTAAGCTATGATTCCACCTCGAAGCAAATAACACAATGTAAAATATCTTCTTCTTTCATTCTGAAAGACTGACACACACACACAGCGCAATGGAAGTCAAGGCCTGTGGATAATAACGCTTAATATAATCCAAACGTCTACATGTCTGCGGTCACCCCATTCTCTCATTTGTGTGGTCAGGCTTACTGTTGGATAAGTGTAAGGATGAGAAACGGCCAGATCTGATGAGCTGGAGTCAGTCAGGAACCAGCAGGGGGGGGGCTTATTAACAGAGCCCACTGCCTCCACAGCTCAATCACTGAACATACTGTCTCTCTTTACTTTGTCTTCCCTCACTCTCTGCTCTCCCTTTGTCTCTGTCAGTGACTGAATGATGTCTGTTTCCACGGAAACTCCTTCAGGCAATTAGGTGTGCAAATATCACAGAGCGGTGCAGAAAGGACAGAATGTGCTGAAAAATGGGATAGGCAGGGAACAAAGCAAGAATCAAAGAGTCAAATGTGGATCCGTTCCACTAGCGGGTTTACAATGAAGGTTAGCGGTTACAAGTCAGTGTAGCCAAAACTATTAAGCTATATAAACAGCAGCATGTGATTGATAAGGCTTTTGAGCATTTGGTGTAATAAATAATAGGCCGTCATTTGTTGGGTTCGATCCAGAAGTGTGCATGAATAACGCTTGACATGTTGCAACAGCTTGGTATAGGACCCTGTGACTATACACTAAACAAACAGCGTATGTCTATCATTTGTTTTTCTACAAAATAAGCCTTCAAGGAGATTACCCAAGATGCTTAGTAAGCCAACGGCGGAGTTGTTGTGTGCGCACACAGACGGATAAGTCACACAAACTGCACGCTCAGCAATTGTGAAGGTGAGTCTCAATTCTACATATCGTGAGCCTGAAGTATTGAACCGACCTTAGGTGCTCTATCACGCAGTAATGATACGCTTTAATAACACATTGTCATAACGGTCACATTTCCAGGGCAGAAAAACAAACAAAAAAAGACATCAGGTCACCACGATAGGCAGCCTGCCAGCTTGGTCTGCGGAAAAACACTTGAGAGTTTCTTAACTTTTTTTTTTTTGCTCCTCTCATTGCATTATAGAGGCATTCTGTGCATGTGCTTAACCTCCCCTTGACTTCACCGCGCGCGTGTGTGCGTGTGTGATTGTTGTACTGTAAGGATGAATGTAACAGCTGTGGGTGAGGCTGCGGCCTTATGGCTTCAGCTGAAACTAGATCCAGCAAACTAATCCTCTAATGACTGGATCTCAATTAACATAGAGCCAAGCTGTTTGTCCTGAAAAGAGTAAAGGACCACTTCTCTGTCCTCTCTTTACCTCTCTATCCATCTGTTTGTTCCCTCCCTTTTTATGCCAGGTGCTCTCCATTCATGTCCAGTACCAGATGGTATTGTGGATAGACGATTATAACATTGTCTAAAAAGGACACCGTATTCTTCTCTCTGAACTGATGAACTAAAACTAACAAACCAACTAACTGACACTAATGGTCATTTACAGTCTAAGACAGTTGGAACTAATGAACTATTTACTAAAAAATATACAGATGTTAAATGCACATTGTAAGATTCTTGAAACTAACAGATACTGCCAGTCATATACATTCAAAACTATTTGCACTAATTAACGAATTCTTTTTACAATAACCAATTACCTAACATTTTGACATTAATTCACATTTTAGGAGGCTTGGCACTAACTACTACAGTAATTTACATTCAAAGAGACTTTGGCACAAACATATTGCCATTTGTTTGCATTCTAAAAGTCTCAGTCCTTGGGACTAACTACCTAAAAATAACATATACTTACAGTCATTTACATTTTAAGACACTTGGCATGAACAGGCTAACTAACTAAAAACGTACTAAAATACCACATCAATTAAATGAACTAACATACATTAATTTAAATACTAGGAGTCTTGCAAATAACTAAAACAGATACTTACAGTCATGATACTGATAGTACTGAAATATCATGACAGACACTTTAGTCAGTAATTAACTAACTAAAATAACTGACACTAATTTACATATTTACATTTTAAGACACCCGGGAGACTAAGATACTAACATTTTCCATCATTCTCTTACCTTATTGTCTTATTTTTACTTGTAATCATATGGCAGCATGTTGTCCATTTATGCGATATAAATCAACGCACTTAATCAGAATTCAGTTATAATAATATTTGTTAAATATCTTCACAACACTTTCAAGGCACACAAATAGTTTTTTGTTCAAACATATATAATTACGCTAGTTTTGATGGCATTCCTTGAAGTACACTGGAGAACCATGTAATCTCCAGGTTATGAAATGAGATAATAAATATAATAAGTGACATGGTGTATATCAAAGTACAATACTATTATCTGATATCACAGCAGTACCATGGCAACATATTCTTTTAGAGGAATAGATACGTCACTATACTGTGGCTACAAAGACACTCAACCTGAAATAGATAAGATTACAAAAATGTATTATGAAATGCTGGATAATAGATGATAAGAGAAATGTATGACGTGATGACCACATCTTTAATTTTTGCCTGGTTTACAGTTGTTTGTAATGTAGGACTCACACTGCATTCGTAAGCTCAGTTCATGTATGACACACCAGGTGTCCCCATCCTGCTGCTGCCGACTGACAGGTGCTGATGGGCCAATTAAAAGGCATGACAGCATTGCTCTGACTGCCTTATCCAAATGCTAATTTCCCACAAGCCTCTGGATTAACACACAAAATCTGAGCCAGCTGCTGTCATCTGCCGATTAGAGACAGAAGAGGAGAATAACACATACTTTAGTTTATCCAATGTCAATGCGTTCCATCTTTAAACAATGAAGCAAGATTAATGTTACGGTCATAGTATCCTGAAAAAAGTGTTTGAGCAATTCATGAGAACTTTTTGGGCAAGTATTGATCATTACTACTTTCAACCATCTTAACCATGCTGGTTCACCAGCGAGACCAGCCATAAACCTATCGATACCAGCATGAAAATTCTGGTTTAAGCTGTTTTTAGCATGGCACTACTGCTTTAGCGTTTAGTGTAAGTGTTTTAAGAGACTCAAACATCAAAGAGAAGAATATAATACAGCTTAGCAAACATAGCTTAGGTCTTAAGGAAAAGATGTGGCCCAAACAGCACTACTGAGTCTCTGTGTGTCTGTGTGTGTGTGTGAGAGACACACACACACACACACATAAGACAGCCTGAGAGAACAGTAATCTCTCCGATAAGATGCAGACGACCCTGCCAACTTATTAGGCAAGTGCCTCAGGCCAGCAACACCATGCAGCGCTAACCCACTGACCCATATAGCAGCCCTCTCCACTTAGCAAACATATCTCTCACAGACAGAGAGGCTCCATAATGCAGATGTTTGACAGCACTTATATATATTAGGGATGCAATGGTACCGTGAGCCCACGGTTCGGTTTGTATCACTGTTTTCTGCCCACGGTAACGGTTCGGTTTCGATACATCAATATTACTGTACAGTACTGTATGTGAGCTCTAACATAGCGGGAGGTCATTTGCCCTTTCTATTTTAAGTTACAGAGACAATATTAAATGTAAAAAAGGTACAGATCAAGTCAAAAAAAAAAAAAATTGTTTTTACTTTTTTTTATTAAAATTTATTTTTTTATACCTCAAATAGGCTACCGAAATATCACGGTTCACGTGGGTGTGCCGAACCGAACAGGGCTAAAATAAATAAATAAAACAACTCTTTTTCCTTTTTTAAATTTTTCTCTTTTTATTATTATTTTACTTTATTTTATTATAAAGGGCCTTTAATATTTTTAAAGAAATGATTATAGACAATAAATTATATATTATCATAATATTTAGTATTGCACATTCTCAAAAGATCGCAGTGCTCCTACCAAACTGTTGCATGTTCCTATATGGGCAAGCAGATTCAAGGGGACACTGGGACACCACGTAAATCTCAGGGATTGTGTTCACACAACAGTCTGCTTTTGTGTCTTTCATTGTTTGTTTCGATCACAGACAGACAATAATTATCTATGTAGCACACGTTCTACATTCTCAGTTTACCTGCCCTCGTCTCGTCCTCTCTGTCTCCTCTCTCCAATGCAGAGACTGAGAGAGCATGCTATTGGAGTGGGAATGTGGATCAGACACTATTGTGTGATGAATCATAGCTAGAGCTAATTGGTGTTTTAATCCCTGACAATACAGGGCACAGTGACAGCAGCCTTCTGCCAGTCAGAGAGCAAACGAGAAAGAGAGAGAAAGCACAGACAGAAAGAAGCTCACCGCCATCTCTCAATTATATCTACTCTGTGTTACGCATTCACAACGGGGCGGCGCATGTCAATTTCCCGCTCATTTCTTGGTTGGACGCTGGCAATTAGTGCAAGTTTATATACAGTCAATCTTTGTTCATCTTCCTCATTAGTGATGGCATAATGGCACTGGGATGCGGACAGGCTGGCTGGCTGGCTGGCCTCCTAATCACAAAGGCTTATGGGTCATAGACATAGCAATGAACGATGCAGTATGTAATATTGTGTCACTGTCTGGTCTTTTCTGCTCACAATGCTAGGCATCCACATGCCACTGAAATAAAAGCTGGGATGTGCCATCTTGAGTGCCATGTCATCCTTTAGAAATCATTCTAATTTGCTAATTTGATCTAATTTTGATTTGAAGAGAAAGTTCAAAAGAACAGCATTCATTTAAAATATCATTTTTGGTAACATTTATTATTATAACTTTTTTAATCTTACTGACCCCAAAGTTGAATTTAACATGTCACCTGACAGGATTATTTTAATCAAGGCTGTCAAACAAAATTAATTTAATTTTAAGTCAAACAAAATTAATTTCCATTTTAATTCTACATATTGATTTACAGCTGTAGTTCCAGTTTGCTACTTCAACTCCAATAGAATTAGAATTAGTACTAGAAAAACAAAGCATTCTCAGTATGTTGGTGCCCGAACATACAGACATACATGTAAACAACAAAACACAACCCACTAATCAGAAGCTATGTTTCTATCCATAAAGCATAGGAACTAACAGCAGGCTTATGTAAATAACGTATGTGCAAAATTGAAGAAAGCATTGTTTCCATCCAGTGCAAGCAAAAACGTGTAGAACAAAAATAACAAAAATGTGTATTCATTAATCACCACCATTATAATATTACTGCAAAAGCAGAAATTTAGTAACAATTATAGATAAGCTAATCATCTAGTCAGACAGGTGCACTAGTTGCCCATCCTGACCCATCCCAAGCATGTGTACCCAGTGTGCGCAGCGGTGAGGCATGTTCAGGGCCTGCCTGCTGCTTTTCATTTGCAGTGTGATGAATCATAGCGGTAGTGATAAACACTATTCCACCGCCGTGTGGATAACTTCTCAGGGTGCTGTCACACACACACAGTATGCAGCAGAACAGACAGACGTGGGCTCCGGCGAGCCTGAGACGCGTCTTACTTCTCACAGTTTCCTCGCTCTCTCACACAAAATCTGCATTCGCCTTCTCACAATTTCTATGCACACACCCATAATCAGACACAAATAACATCTCTTTCCCACACTCACACTCGCCTGAGTTCCTGTTCTCACACAACCAGTGTTTTCAGGCTTCCCTTACAGATACTCAAGTATTCTCGCAGAGTTCCTCTCACTCACATATAGGCTATTTTCACTCATGTAAGTGTAATAGGTGTGGCGTCTCAACTTATTGAGCTCATGTCTCATAACCTAGAAAGCTGTCTACTTAGAAAGCTAAGTCTATGATTGTTTTTTTTTAACGATGTCTAAGAAGGCAGCTCACTGGGCAATGACACATTCTCTCTCTTTCTCTTGTGTTTACATTATATCTTTCTTTCTGTCTCTCACAGTCTCTTACCCTGGACACTTTAAACTAAGTATCTATTCCAAGACCTATTTAAAACAGAGGAGACATCACTCAGACAGCTCTGAGCGCGTGTAATGAAACTAGTGTGCTATTGCCCGCTGAGATGTGTAATAAGTCAGTGTTGGAAGCATAATTGCATATACAGTATATTAAAATTAAGCCTGGGTTTCAGACTGTGCTGAACATATCTAAAAAAAGTCACAGCTTATTTTTTTTTTTATAAAAGCTTTTTTTTTTTTCATTCATTACCAATGTTTCTCTCTCTCACTGTCGCTGCATTCCACAAGAAAAGGTGCTTGACAGCCTCCTGCACGCGACTTGAAACATGCAAAACACCTAAAACGTGTATATAAACCCACAATCCTCAGAGCAAATCTTAACACTACTTTGGAAACCGCAAGCTTCCAAGTGCAGCTCAGCGATCCAGTTAAAAGATGGCTTTGCCAAACACCTCCTGAGATTCACAGAATTCTCTCTCTTTCTTTTAAGCGTTACACTTGCTTCGCTCATTTCATACAATTTTCCAGCAAATAAAGACATGCTTACTAGAAGCTTTGAAAAGATTTCAAACGGTCTTCGGACCACTTACTGAGCTGCTCTTTCCATCTGAAAGTGAGAAAGAGGGCTCTTTCAACTTCAGACGAAGGGGCTTTGAGAGTGTCCCACTCTTCTCTCGGTCCCCTGATACGGAAACATGCCAGGGAGGAGAAGACTCTGTAGAGCGACACCAAGGCCAAAGCAACCTAATCCATATAAACAGGGCTGAAATGACACTGATAAGATTCTGCTTATGGGCTTACTGGGTTGCTTATTAAATTAATACTTTGAAGTCATGTACAATGACAAGTTTTATGAAGGCATATCACGCTTTTATTCCTTCAGCTTTTATAATTCAATCAACAGAGTAAAACGTCTACAGGGAATTTGTTGCGAAAATGAAAGTGATTACAAATAAATGCCAGTTCCACAAAAAATGGCAGAGAATGTTGTGATTGTAACTATCAGTATGTTTATTTATTTAATAACATTGGTGCCTATTTTTAGGCGAGTAATTTACGCATTATTTACTCATCCTCATGTCATTCCAATCATACATCACACTACTTTTAAATATGTCAAGATGTTTTTTGTAAATGTAAAGAAAGTTAATCAGGTCCAACATCATTTGAAAGTCCTTCACAATCATTTTTTTTCCTTTTGTGTTGCACAGAAGAAATGAAGTAATGCAGGTTTTAGAACGACATGAAGCAGGGTAAGCTAAAAATAAAACATCCACAGGTATGGGTATTTGAACACGGAGCTAAGTCTACCAGATGACTCTCTGAATCTCTGTTCTTTAAGATGTGAGGAGAAAAAAACACCTTGAGGTTGTGCTATCAAATAAAGCTCAGAGGGTTAGAAAAACACGCCTCTGGCTTTAAAATGCAGTTTCACACAAACTCTCTGGCTTATACACACACGGTGCCTGCCTGGCAGGAGAGGATTATAAAAAAGTGTTTCCAAAACACATGCTGATGATGGGCGAAGGAGAGTTTCAAGCCTTTACAAACACAGAGGCTCAGTGTTTAGCCTTGTGAATGGTGTGATATCTCTGAGCGCTTGAAACTAATACATAATCACTTGCACAACACACACACACACACACAATAATGAACCCTACATGCACCAAACTCATAAGCATGCTTCCTGTGAATAGCAAAACGAGAGCTTCAACTCATTAACCTTAATGCTATCAGACTTGTAGAAAACCGCTAAGACAACCAGCAGTGTCTTGAGCCATCTTGCCTCCACTGCCATTGCGTGTTTCATTGTTCCTCACATTAATAATTAATACATGCCGGCAGCAATGCCCAAGCTTCCTGAGGGACACAGAGAGAGAAGAACCAGACTCCATCTCTTTGCAATGGGGTCTTGAACTAACAGGACAGAAGACAGGATGCTGTACGCAGGATTGGATTACTGGCTTACTACACCTGTATGTTGAAATACCAACAATTCATGGCAACATCTCATGCAGTGTTGACATATAATACTGTGTTGTTGTAACTGAACTAGTAGAACATGGCACAACAAGGTCAGGGTTTTGATTGCAAGGAGTACTCTCTTGGAGAACAAAACATCTTAAATCTGCCTGATCAGGCTTGATGGTCTTCAAGCTGGTATGTTGGCTAGTTTTTAAACAGCTTTTGGTGCTTTCCAGCTTCGAGTGTGTAATCCTGCTCCTGGAGGGACACTGTCCTGCAGAGCATAGCTCCAACCCACCTGAAGCAGCTAATCAGAGTCTTTAGAATTACTAAGAACTTTCAGGAAAGCTTGCTGGGCAGTTTGAAGCTGAATTCTGCAGGACATTAACACTCCAGGAGCTGGACTGGACATCCCTTGGCCTAGCCTATATCTGAAAATCAGCTTTACCAGGGCAAAGCTTAGGATGGTTAAGCTTAGGATTTTTTTTTTTTCAGCAGGTAAATGTAATGCCAATTTTAAGTAGAACAATATCATGAGCTAACCCCCCTGAAGCAAATAATGCTTTGCTCTGCAGTAAACTGGTGATGGAATTGAACAAGAAATCTTCAGGTTTCTGAGCCTTATCCATTACACCAACTCAATTCAAGCAAGTTTACAAAACCTGAAAACTCCATTTGAGATCTTTAAGTATCAAACAACTATTCACATATACAGTAACTGTGGAAAAAGTGTATACTTACGATCTAGGCCATTTATGTAGCGCATGGTGATCTCACAGTGGCCCCACACCGCACTGACAATGGGGTACAGCTTTTTGCCCTTAAGACCTCTGAAGGCCACTCCGAGGTACTGTCCATCCACCATAAAGCTCAACGTGCCCTCGTCCATGTCCAACACCACCATCAAAGCATCTGGCAGCACAAAGGCCTCCTCTGGCTCCAGGAAGCTTGGGTACGTGGGAGCAGAAGAGGCTGGCCGGTTCTTACTGTTATGATAGAGCTTGTTGCGTCCCAGGTCCCAGCCCCAGGACTCGCTATCACTGCCAACTAAAGAAGTGTAGCCCACTGAGTGCAACGGAGCATCTGCTGTGGCCACGCCTACCACCGCATGTGTGCCCCGTTGTCTAGCAGGCCAATGGATCCTCCAAACGTGGAGTCCTCGCGTGTATCCCACCCTTCCGCGAATGCCATCGGTACTCTGAGCAACAGGGTGCCGATGGAAGGTGAGTTTGTCATCGTCCTTTATAAAGATATTAAGCGAACGGTCGTCCGGGTTCCAGGCATGTCGGAGCTGCTGCTCATACGGAGCGGGGGGCATGTCCAGGAGTAGGTCCAGCCGGGCTGGCTTGAAGAAATCCGGCCCTCTCAGTTCCCTCCTCAGGGGCCTGTAGGACGGCTCCCCACGCACGTCTACGGACTTGATGCTTCCCGAGATCTTCTGGCCCATGGCTTGGCTGGATGGAAGGGGTAGGGAGGAGGGGAGAGGGAAGGGGTGGTACAACACAGGGGCTGGGCTTCTGGGGTCCGCCGTTACCTCATCAAAGCACCAAGACGTCAGCCTGAGGTCCCCAAACTCACGTTAGCGTCAGTGGTGGCAAAAGTGCCAGCCTTACTGAAGCCCTAGGAGAAAACACACCAACATACAATGTCATTAAAACAGCATCAAAGAGCCAGCGGGCTGATTTTATGAGTGCTTCTAGAACTAAAAGTGTGAATCTCAGAGGTGTTAAGGAAAAAAATGCTTACAGAAATAAAGGAAGCACATAAATAAGATGACATGAAGATGAGCAGAAAGAGGGGATCATGGCCAACCATAGCCTGACAGTGTGTGAGAGGCTGCCATGGGGAAGGATGTAATAATGACTGACGGAGGTTACAATGAGACACACTCTGTATGACATACAGAAACACTGAAAACGTACATATTCACACATGACAAGACTTGTCACCTCCAGCTCAAAAACAGCCCTGCTTATGTCAACACATAGCAATACAGACCCACACATAATGCATTTTTTAAATCTTTGAAATGGTATTCATTCTAAAGAGCTTTAGCCACTTCAAACAAATGGTTTAAAAATCTGATATTTCTAGAGATTTAATTACTTAGCAAATGCACAAGGTGTGGGGGACTACCAGAGCATTTCTTGGATATCTTCTGTGATTTTTACAGCATTATTTTGCAGTTGCTAGGGTCTTCTGAGTGGATGCGTGTTGGTCTGTGTGATTGTAAGCAGACTGAAGTATAAAAAAAAAATATATATATACATTATATTCTCATCTCTAAATATGGCTCGGAAATTAAATGTCTCAACCCATTTAAAAGAATTTTGACTACTATTATTATTTTATGGTATTTTTCTTTTTTATAGATAGGACAGTAAAGAGGCCACAGGAATACACTATGGGGAGAGAAGGGGGCAGGAACAGGAAAGGACCTAAGACAGGAATCGAACTCATGTCATTGTGAGAGCAGTAGCATTCTATATCCATGCACAAACCATGAGGCTGATAAATATAATGATAAAATAAATGAGTCATTATGGGACATCAGACATGATTGGTGTCTGTATAACACAAATGGTATGGGATAAGTTCCGTGCAGAATATGTGCCTTAATACTGCTTCAATAACTAAGTATGAACATCAGCACTAGGAAAAACTAAGAGCCAAAATAAAGCTTTATTTATTTCTAGGTTCCTGTGAGAAATGGTGAGAGAATGGAAAAAAAGAAAACAAAAGAGAGAGATTCAGTTCACATCAGCCTCAATGTCACAAAAATATCTCCACATTAAAAGCCCATTTTAGAGTGTGCTGGAGATGCGATACTGATGTATGAAATGCTAGCAAGAATTTCCTGCTACAGTAAGTGATGCACGGCCTTTTCCTGGAATAAGAAAGCCTCAACCCACGAAGCAGCTCTACAAAAAAGACAGTTAGGGGATGTTTACATAAACTGTTATTGTGTCTGTTGCATCTGACCGTTGCAAAGTATCCGTTGCATTGGCACCATGAATGCAGTGTTTCAAAGAAGTCAAGAAACAAAGCATAGTGATAAACAGCAGTATTTAGTTGTTTCCATATGCCAACATTTATTTCACCACAAAAAAGACAAGATGCAACATAGGGAATTTCCATCCTGGTTACTTACCTCTGCGCACTTTTTGAGCAACAAAGTTTGTATGTACCTTACTGCACGTTTCACCGCAGTTTCAAAGAGAAATGTCCACGGAGTAGCAGTAAAAAAGAGGTTAAATATGTGACATTACATTAATATAACCATGCCATTGATTCCTTATATGCATATTTGAACGAACCGTAGTTACACAGAGCTCCTTGCCTCTCAAGTATATCTCTGTACGCAATGAGCTACCGCACAAACCATAGATATGTAGCTGGATATATGTGATGCTTGCATTCAGAAGCTTTATTCATTGAAACTCTGTAAATGTGTTTAAATAGAATAAAAGGTGTCTGAGTTTTACTGCTTTCAGTGTTCATTTCTTTTGGATACTGCAGATATGTACTTATTGGCACCTTTTTTTGTGTCTAGCTAAAAAGTGCACCCAGGTATGTTTATGTCATGAGACCAGGTAGGGAATTTCAGTAATTCAGTTCAACTGAACCAGTTAATAGTTTATCCACTTATGGTCCATTAAACAAACCGACTCAATAAATTAAACAAATGAGAGATCGAAGAGTGTTTTGAATTATTAGCACAATACTATAGCTTGTTAAGCTCTTTGTGTGATAAAATGTATCACTAAACAGCATTATGTACAACTTCTCAGAGTATAGCTCATTATTGGACAAGCTATGATACTGTAAAATGCCTCAGCTACACTACTAAAGTATGTAGGTGAGTTAGAAGTGTTGGTTCTTTTAGCTTCTCCACAGTAGCACAGAATAGCATATGCACACTCAGACCAACAAGGGTCATCAACACAAAGGAAAAAGGTCCCACATACTGTACATGGACGCAAACACATCTCAGACAGTCTCTACACATTAAGGTCACAGAGAAAGAGAGACGGGAAAAAAAGAGAGCTGAATTCAGACGACAGGAAGGAGGGTAGCCAGACGGCCAGACAGTCAGAGCCCGGGATCCTGGGTAAGTGTTACCAATATTAAAGGAAAAATAAATGAGGTCATGAAAGAAGCAGGATAGAATGTGAACGTGTGCGTGTGTGAGAGAGAGAGAGAGAGAGGATGAATGAGAAAGAGAGAGGTTGCTGCCCTAACATGCCACTCACAGCTATCATAACGTGTGCTAGGAGTCGAGGTGTTAGGTTTTCCGTATCGTATTTCAGAGCTGGAGAGGCTCCCGCGGCAAGGCACAAAGGGTTTCACAGTCACTCAGAGGCACAGTAATAGGTCTCATTAAGGTTGTGCTTGGTTCAGAGCGCGCACGTCAGTTTAACTAACATTCCCTCACTTAAACCACTGTAGTCACTAATAACTGTAATAAACACCGACACAAACATAATTACGCTGTTAGTCTGGGAGTAGTAGACAAGACTTTTAAACACTGTTCTCACATTAGGTAATTACATGAAGGCTTGTAAAACAAGGTCTGAGAAAAAGAAACACAAAATACACTGACGAAACAACAAAAAGCTTTTTGTGGACCAATTCATTGCATTAAGCACTGGATCGGGCCTTCTTTTGCGAGCACATTTTTATTTAGGAATGTTTTCATACAGGCTCGTTTAGTTTCAGTTTTAGTAATTCACATTTCGCAGATTTAACAATTACTTCCAGAGCACAGACCGAAGAGAGATTTAAGTGATGCAAAGCATGCAGAGATTGAGATGGTAAAAGTATACAAATATAGCCTTGCCAAAAAGAAGCAGCCGAGCATTTTCACTCCGTAAATCTATATGTTCATATTTAAAGGCAATAGAATGAATGATAAATGTGTGTTGCGATATAGTTTGAAAATAAATATCATTTGTTTATATTAGATGCGTTTTATCTTATTTAATCATAATCATGATACTGCAACAAGAGGTTTCTCACTTTCCCACGAACGCGAAAAAGTCTCTCAACATTCGATTCGCAGCATTGCGTGCTATAGCTATTCGCGCTACAGATGAAGTGAAATTAATTTCTAATAGTATGATACTTTTTTTTTTTTACTAGGCTACAAAAACAATTATTTATTTGTGTTCGTTTTTCAGTAACCCTTGTTATTTCAGTCATTCATTTATTTTGCTATTTTTATTTTCTGTTCATGAAATTAGTTTACCAAAATAACCTTGTTCCACGTCATACCCACCAATATTTCTATATTGATGTTTGCATTAAACAGAATATTACACCTCCTGTATCAACTATCACCCAAAATAGCTACACTTTATACTTGAACTCTGCTGACAGCTTACAATAAAGATGAAAACATGAATAAACAGATGGATGGAAAGACTGACATACGGGTGGATATAGATAGATCGAAAGATAGATAGACAGACAGACAGCTGGTGTGTTTCAATGTTTCATAGCAGGGTGACTGAGTCACGCCGTAAGACGGTGACCGCATGGCATGACTGTACCATGCCTTTGGGCGTTACACTGCTGATATAAAATGGCAACATCAAGCTAAGAAGTGAAAAAAAAAAAAAAGTCCACTACATCAATTACACTCGCGCTCCTCAGGGGTAATGATACCGAACCGTATGAAACACCACTAATGTAACTATAACAACCCCATTCTAATGGACTGCTGATGGGCTGTCTCCATCTGCTTAGCCATGCGAGACAAGACTAGATATAGAAGCGGTCTGCCAGGGCCGTACACCTCTGCATGGGAAAATGCCCATTTGCGCTGACTTATCTATTAGAGAAAAACAAAAGCACTCAGCTGGTGAGCGTGTCGCTGGGATGGGTCTGCTATGGCTATAAGTCAATGAAAAGCGTAGTAGAAGTCAAAACAACCCTGGTGTAATTGCGCCCTGTGGCTCCTCTGTGGTGCGATGTCTTCAATCAAGCTAAATGTCTTTTTTTTCTATGCTTGGAAGCTGTTTTGGGTTACTGAAAATAAGAATAAAAATCGAAACTGTTCTTCAATCTGCACCATTTGTGGATAATAAACATCTTCCTCAATTTGCCATTCCACACTCAAGGCTCTATTTGTTTTGCTTGTCTCATCATAAAGATAGCGTCCTTTGTTTTCAGGCCCACGTAATTGAATTTTCCGCCGCGACATTGCGTGTTTGGCGAACTCCCCAGGACTCAAGAGCTTGTAGCTGTTCTGCATGACTAGAGGAATGATAATATCACAGACCCCAGGCTGCCCTGCTTTAAAGGCCTGAATGCGGTTTCATAAAATAGTTAGGTCTGTCCATGCAATATGATTGCCCAAAAGGCATGTGCTGCATCCTGAAGGACATTTACAGTTGGAATAAAACTACATGAAATAACCAAGTGTGAATATACCCATTTGCCTCAGCAAAACTGACAAAAATCACAGCGTGGGTGGATGGAAAATGCATGGACACTTGGTCATTTCGTGTGGTTTTATTCCATGATGGATGGAGAAATTGGACTAAGAATAATATGGATGTCTATGGGACCCTACACAGTTTGGTTCTTCAAAATCTCTTCTTTTGTGTTCCAAAGAACAAATAAATCAAATAGTTTTCCAATGACATGAGTGGGGGGTAAATAATGACAGAATTACCATTTTTTCTTAAAGTAGTATCTCTGTAAATAATACACATCTGAATACACAGAGCTGCCTTATGTGACGTGTCTGTGTGTGTTTAGTCTACTGACCACTACTGTGTACATCCTCATCTGAATTTGTTTATGCTTCAGCACCCTCAGAGCCTCAGCAGGGCCTCTTTCTCGCACGCTGTGTGGCACATGGGGGCTTTCATTTCCCTTCAGGAAGATGGGGAGGGGGTGTCTTTTTTTAAAGCGAGTGCCTGGTGCCTGGCCCCTCGCCTACGTTACCCTGGTCACCAGAGACGTGATGGACACGCACACCTCTAGCCACCGGTGGCTTTGATGAGTAGGAACACACATTCACCATCTGTTGTTTATCTTTGCATCCTCTCTGTCTCTCTCTCTCTCCATTTCATCAGGAACATCTTTCTTTCCTCTGCGGCTAGTGTCATTCATTTGCTCACACTTTCTGTCTCTTGTTTCTTAACTCACTCCCAGCTGGATAATCAAGTTAAAACCAGTTTGAAAAGGCAGCTGGTCTAGACTGTTGATTAGCTAGAATGTCAAACCTCAGACCTGGTTTCAAGTTAATAAATCATCATCTTAGACCACCTTAAAGGATTAGGTCATCCAAAAATGAACATTTACCTCATTCCCATGTCCTTCCAAACCCGTATGACATTCTTTCTGCTGTGAAACAGGAACATTTTGTTGGACAAAAGTAAAATATATCGTAAAAGCAGTTGCTCTTGAGCTAACTTACAAATGTATATTATAAATCCACTGAATAAAACAGCCTTGTGTAATAAAAAGACCTGATATTTAAGTTGTTACTCACTGATATTCTGAACAGCTGCTCTAGTTCTCCTTGGCACAGTCATGAGAGTTCATTCTTAGATCTGTGAATAAATGGTTCTTTTCAGTCAGATCTTTTTTATGAATTGCTTGATTTATTTTATTAGTTTGAATGATTAAACAATCAAATATCTACTGATCTGGCCCCAGATCCCCATCCCCAGAGCAGCTTTAGAACTTTCTGATCACTGCCTGGTTCATCTTATACCAACTTACAGGCAAAAAGCTAAATCTGCAGGACTCATTTAACATTGTTGGATGATCTGAATGACTTCCCCGGACCCTGCAGACCCAAACAAGTCTGTGGATGATACGGTCAATTTGTGGACCTCAGCTCTTCTTTCAACACCATCATCCTAACACTCCTGCAGACCAAACTAACCCAGCTCTCTGTTCCTAGCTCTTTCAGCGGATCAACAGCTTACTGACGGACAGTAAAATCACATCCAGCACTCGTATGACCAGCACTGGCACCCCTCTGGGCTGTGTTCTCTCCCCACTGCTATTCTCCCTCTACATCAACGACTGCACCTCTAAAGACACCACAGTCATCGGCCTCATCCAGGATGGTGCAGTCTCAACAACTTGGAGCTCAACACGCTCAAAACAGTGGAGATGATCATGAACTTCAGGAGGGACCCCCCTGCTCTCTCCCCACTCACCATCATGGACAGCACTACGGCAGCAGGGGAGTCATTCAGGTTCTTGGGCACCATCATCTCCCAGGACCTGAAGTGGGACACTCACATAGACATTGCCAAAAAGGCCCAGCAGAGGCTGTACACCTAAGGAAATTCAACCTGCCACAGGAGCTGTCCTGTGTACTTCTATAACTGTTCGGTTCAGCTACAAAAGCAGACATCAGGAGACTACAGTGGACAGTTCGAGCTGCTAAAAGAATTATTGGTGAACCCCTGCCCACCCATCAAGAACTGTACACATCCAGAGTGCAATCCCTCAGGATCTCTCACACCCTAACTATGACGTTTTTAAACTTTTGCCATATGGTCAGCACTACAGAGCACCGAATACCAGGACAGTCAAACACAAGAACAGTTTCTTTCCCCAGGCAATCTACCTCATGAACAGTTAATAGTTCTCCCACTGTGCAGTAAAAATGTGCGATAACCTGGTGTTTATTTTATCACCCTACATTATAGTACATCCTTTATCTTATCAATATTTCAAAGTACTATTTCTATTTTATCCATAGCACACATGTACATGCAATTAATTTTTTTAAACGTATTATTGTTTTTTTATTTATTTTTATTCTTCTTTTATTATTGTTGTCTCTGTGTACTGGAGGCTGTGACACCAAAACTAATTCCTCTTATGTGCAAATATATTTGGCAATAAAGCCCTTTCTGATTCTGATAACCGAACAAAAGCTATGAAAACCTATGCAAGAAAAGCATTTCTGCCATTCAAAAACAGCACACAATCTATAAGTACTTGCTTTTTATTCCAGCAGCGCCAACATTGCATTTCTGTCCATCTTATTTTCCTCCCCACCCCCAACCCTTATCAATCTCCCTAACCCTCTCTCTTTGTCACTTACACAGCCAGCAGATCAGTAAAGCCCATGTCCAGTGCTCTATCATTCAGAGGGCACAGGACAGACAGCCATATGGCCACATGTCCCCCTGCCTCTGTCCACCTACACAGTCCTAATTAAACAGACCTAGCCCATGGAGACACACCACAAGCGCACAGACACGTGATGTGAGAGAAATGCTCTCCCAACAGGCATCTGTCGAAGTAGGCCTTGCTGTTTTTCTTATCAGAACATTCTGAAATAAAGTATAAGCCAACGGCCGAATTTAGTAATAAAAATTACAAGACATTCGAGTCTTGTAAAGCGAGCGAGTGAGAGAGAAAGTTCTTCGTACGACATGTCCTGATGGGTGAGATGTGTTCTGAAGTGACACACAAGCAGATGAATCCAGCGATCGCCCTTGGAGCCTGTCACATCAAAGTGAAACTAGAGACTACGAATACAGCCGAGACAGGATAAATGCGAACCTTACAGCATCGCTGCTTTCAATTAGAAGTCAGATATCGGTTTACAACGCATGCCTGGCTACTCATAGCAACAAAACTCCCTCGCATGAGACTTTACTAATTTTAATTTAACCCGCATCTCATCTGCAGACTAAAATACCATTGGCGTATAAAGCATAACTAGAAACCATTCTCAAATGAGAACAGAAAGGAAATGACAGCATAAGTACATTCAGGACTGTGAAATCTGGTCAAGAGAAGTAACAGTAAGCGAGACAATGTTTCCTCACCAGAAATAAGTCATTTTTCTGTCAACGCTAAGTGCATTTACTAGCACTTTAAAAAGACGATTTTAGTCAGTTCATCCTTTTAAAGTGTCATACAAACAATTTATCCAGACTGAAGTCAGATTTCCAGACCTAGACAATGTAACATGTAAACAACATGTACACGTACTGGAATGTGTGAGGACACAACCAAACCCTGACAAAATGTCCTGTCTTCTGTTGTAGTTACAGTTGGTAAGGTTACACACTCATATTAGCATGTAAAAAAAAAAAAAAAAAATGTAATCCTTTTTTAACTAGATGTCACCAAGCCTACGACAAGGTGTGAGAGACAAAAATATCTAATTCATACTTTACCAGAATAAAACAAGCCAACGTGAAACCTACCATAGACTTTGAGCATTTAAAACATCTAATGTTCATTAAGTTCATCAATTTGCATGAAGCTTGCATTACAAACCAACACAAAACCATTATACTTAATGAACTAGGGCAAAGCATCAGCATTTCTTCATTTCATCATTTATAAATTCTAAACAGGCTGCTCAGGAAACATATCTTATTATTACCAAAGCTGAAAACAGTTGTGCTTAGAATTTTTGTAATCCTGTTCCAAATATCTCTTATACAAGACCTGATTAGATTTCTATCCATCTAGCAAAACAAGTCCGTATTATAAACTACCTCAAAACAACTACGATAAATACCACAATAAAACACTGTCGACTTTAAGCAACTATGTGTCATCAGAAAGCCAATAAAACATGCCAAACCTTCGTGACAGGGCCATGCTAAATCTGATTTTCATTAAATGTGACACTTTTTCTGTACTTCCTGTTAATCTGTTTCAAATATATCACAATATAATTTCCCATTCAATTTCCCTCTGCCTAGGAGCTCAAAAATTTTCAGGCGTCGCAGCGAGTACATCAGATGCATGTGCAGGAAGAGTGTAAATATAAGACGCAGCCACTGAAGTCCAGGCTTTCTGACAGCCCAAAAGCCATTTATCACTGTGACTAAAGTGTCCACCCCCAACCCAAAACCGGTAATCACACACTCACACACAAACACACACACATACAGACTTGTGGCAGATGTGCTAGCCCACCTCCTGTCCTTTCAAACCTTTAAGCAGTACGGACACACACACAAATGCTTCTGGCACTAATCCAGTGGCCCTCTCCAAAGGAGGGACATTGAATGGTTAGGCAAATGGTTGTGTAGCTCTTCACACGGCTAACAGCTGAGCTCTAAGCTCTCCCAGAAGAGCCTCTCCCCACAGAGCAGCTCCAGTCAGCTCTTTCCAGCCCACTGCTCTCAGACAACACACTCAGTGATTAAAGCAGTCCCACTGCCCTCCTCGTCCCACACACACACACTGTGCCCCTGTCCCACACTGCTTACAACACATGCAGATATCACTCACAAAAAGGCACATGAAATCATAAAGGTTTTTGGACCCGGCATCAGAGAAAATGAATATGATAAGCCTTTGGTACGTTGGCATATTAGTGTGGTATTTTAGGACATGTACGGAGGTAATAAAATATAAATATCAGTGTTAATTTGGTAACTGTTCAGCATTGTGGAAAATCAAATTGGCATTGTATTATCAAGCTCTTTGGGCAAAGTACTACTGTACATGAATATTATAATATAAGCACTATGTGATTTCACTATTAATATGGTGTTAGCATATTATTACGATGGTATTCCCATGTTTTAATGCATATAACTATGATATGCGGAATGTTTTTGTTAAGTGAAAATAATAAAATAAAAAATTTAAGTAAAAATAAAAGTTTAATTAAAACGTCAACAACTGAAAAAAGACAAATAAAAATATATTACAAAGATAAAAGAGTATACAATTATCTAAACTAAAATGAAACTGAAAATATAATAAAATGGCATAAATAATGCTGAAATCACACAGAATCAAAAAAAGGTCTTCCTGTGTACATTATTATTATTTTTTGGGGGTATGGAGCATAGTAATATTAAGGTTTATATATTTTTGAAATCTAGCATCCCTTGCAAAACAGTACAGTGTTAGTAAGACGGTTCAGTTATGGCATTAATGTACCATGGTGTTTACATGGTACATCATTTTCCAAGTATGGTACTTTGATATATCCAAGTAGCACAACCATGATAAAATCTTTCATTACAATCAAAGCACTACAGTACGCTCAAGGCTTTTTAATACCATGACTGTTGTTTTGCAAGTAAAATCTTAAAAAAAGTACAAAAGCATTATCATCTGATATCAGTCAATGCACTGTGCATTGACACCACCACAGTACTTCTTTGTAAGAGATGCCCCACTGCCCTTAACACAAAAAAAACACACACACTCGCAATCTGTTCCATAAACATTTCCCCACTGGAAACACACAGACACACGCGCGCACATGCAAATCCACAAGCCGCGCGTGCACACAAACACGAGGGACACAATGAAAAGCATTCAAATCTGCTCCCCGGGCTAAGAGTTAGCCAGCGCTGTGGGAACGCTTCCTCTGGACACCAAACCAGAGGAAAGAGAAAGACAAACGATAGCCGTGATGCGCGCCTCCGGGAGAACATCCAGCCGTCCTCTAATCACCTTATCTGATCGTGCACGGCAGCTGAGAAAACACGAGCCGTGGGTTCAGGTGAAAATACTTCTCTTTTCCAACCCAAACAAGCACACTACCCTCAAGAGCGGAACCCGGGCACTGTTCCTACCACCCCTCGGGTGCATTCGGGGGTTTTGGACCTGCTCCCTAGAGCTCAGAAAGTATTAAATGTGTGGAAATTCCCAGGTTTAGAAACATCCCGGGCAGCTGTAGCATCCAACACAAAGAAAAGACTGTATCCTTGACAGGGTGGATCAAACCTCAATTAGAGGATCAAACCTCTATTAGAGGAATAAAGACAACAGGGGAATGCCAGAGAACCGGAGCTGGAAAGAAAGTGTGCACATGAGGTAACCCAAACAGCCTAAAGCAAGAAGTGAAGAAATGAAAGATCATAGGATAGTTTCCTCAGACAAGTAAACACACATCAAGTTCTTCATTACGCTCAAACACACACAAACGCATGCCGCTTACACCGACCCGGTAGCGAAGGTCTCCCCGGCAGAACTCCCCTGTTGTTGCCCGTTCAGGGAAGAAAACCACTGGAGTAAAGAACGAAAGGAGCTCCTCTATTTTTGAGAAGGAGCGCACACTAGTTCTTTCTCTTTTCTCTGTGTCTCCCTGCTGAGGAAGGAGAAAAGAAGCTTCTCCCCAGAGATGTAACCCCCCCACCCCCTCCCTGAGGTTAATCCCAGCCGTGGCAGCCTCCGTCCCACTTCGCACTCCTTACTCCGTCCTGTGTCGCGACTCCGGCTGCGAACTCCAGCTCGGCGGACCGAAAGAGAGAGAAGGGGAAGGAGAGAGGAAAAGAGGGAGGACGAGGAGAGAGAGAGAGGACAGACAGCAATGCGAGCAGCAGCGTGAGAGCTGCCTCATGATGAAAGGCGATCCGCTGATCTCATCAAGCAGGGACACCAGACAAACGGAGAGAGGGAAGGACACGCCCCTTACCCCACCCCGACTCGTGCATCCTCCTCCCTACGGTCTTTCACACTTTCGGCTCAGCCAATCAGCCAAGAGCTACTCATAAACACGCATGCTTCGAGTCTCCAGCATGTTACTTCCAGTACTCGGATATCTGTTTTGAAAAATAATCTGACTCCAGTTTGAGTGTCAACAACTTTATGAGGATTTAGCAGTGCTGTGATTATTTCCAACATAAGATATTCAGTTTTAGCATTGCTTAGGAAAAAAATTATTTGTTCAGACAGAACTCGTTTTCCCTTAGAAGGTCAGGAGATTTGTGTTTAACAGATTTGGGTGGTGATTTTACTCCTTCCCAAATTGGATAAAACAAACAAACACTGTAAACAAACTGTAGAAATGATGGCACAAATCATAAAAGAAATTGTTTTTGGCTAACTCAAGGAAAGCTTACCAGTCCTTTTAGGAATGTATGCCATTGTGCTGCTTTGTTGATTTTCTGGGTTAAACTTGCTTAAAATGGTTCTACAGTGCTGGTATGTGATACTGCATAACATTTTTTTAATCACGTATGTAATGTTTTATTTATATTACACAGAATCCTGGTATTTATCAACTCCATGCATACATTCAGACAACAGATCGTACTGTAAGCAAATGAATAAATGCACAATACAATTAAATATGAAATACATTTAAATTAAAAAGTACAATTAGTTAAAATAAAATAAAAAGCAGTACAAAAAATGTATATAATAAAAATACTAAATACATATTAATTAAAAATAATTAAAATGCTGTAATAAAATAAACATTCAATAAAAAATGATTGCTTTTCTCAGAAAATACATGAAAAAAAAGATACATCCAACACAATACGTCACGTCAGTTTTTAATTTGTTATTTAAGGAGATGCTTTTTCTGTCATATAGCAACCAAATAGCTGTTCTAATCCAGTCAACTAAATGTGCACTGGTTGCAAAAACAAAGAAAATAAAAAAGGTAGAATATTCTAGTCTGAATAACTCTTAGACAACATTTTGCTAACTAAACTTGATCTTTAGCCAGTGTGCTATACTAACCTCACATCTTTAGGTCAAACATTTAACAGGCACACTTCTCAGTCAAGCTCCAGATCTTGAATAAACACCATCTCTCTCCGTCCTGCAAGCCCTGTCAAACCCAAAACACACTCAAATCCCTCTGAGACACCCTGAATATACTCAGTCTTTCAGGGTGACGTGAGTTTCCTGACCATTTCCTCCAAGGCCACACACAAAACTGAAAAAAAAGGTCTGCGGCAGTAAAGAGAGAGCGAGTCACTCTTGCTCTACCCCCTCTCACCTTCTAGCTGAAAACTCAATCAGCCTTTTCAAACATGCTGACCTCCTCTCCGAGGAAGCTCAGTCTGAAGGAAGCGCAAGTTGCAGTGAAAACATACACAGTTGTTTAGTATCAACTGCACCAGACGTACTTTAGGGTCATTTACCTTTCCACTAAATATACAAGCCACCTCGTTTAACAAAAACAAAAAAAATCCTCTTCTTTCAGCCAGCTGGAAAAAAGAAACTGTGACTGAATATCCACAAAGAGTGAAAGCTGAGATGCAAGTAAAAACTTTTGGCTACATCAAGTGAAAAAAAATACAAAAGCATGATGTTGAATTTTTTTATTAAGAACTTATTTTATTTTTCACCACCCTCAAGTTATGAGATTTCCAAATTAATGAGGTGGGTTACTCTGTTCACTCATATCAGCCACACGATTTAAAATTTCTTTAGCACATACTGTGCAAATAAGCTACATGTAAAAAACATTAGTTACAAATCCCATGAAATCAAAACTAGACTGTTGTAGCTTTCAGTCAATGCCTGTTAGCTTTGAGGTAATGCTTACATACCCTTACACTTTTAACAGACAAAATAAAGCCGAAAAATTCACCAAAAATATTGATGACTCAACCTGCACTCTATGATTATATCTCTTTCAAGAAAGCTCATCCCACTAACACCATGTACATCTTAATAGTAATAGAGTGCAAAAAATCAGGCTCTTTAAGGAAAGATGCCATTCTCTTTATCCACAGGGGAACATATTTGTGACAATTTATAGATGTTTAAAGACACACTTTCAAGGCTGTGAGGGTATTTGTTTGGTTAAAGTCAACAGGCCACATTACTTCAACTCATTATTAGTTTTTTTTAAACAATCATGTTCAAAAGTAGAATTCTGTGTGAAAAAAACTACATTAACCATGATTTGACCAGGAAATCTCCACCAATCAGAGAACCAAAGCATCCAAACTTTGCTCTTAAACTATTTACATTTACATGCATTTTGGCAATAAATTTAATTTTGATATACTCTAGTTAAAAAAGTGTTTTTATAAACATACTCAACATTCTGCCAGGAAATCTTCACTAGTCAGAGAAACAAAACATCCAAACTAAATATTTACATTTATACTCAATTTGGAAATAAATGTCATTTGTCATATCGTAAAATTGTTTTTATGAACATACAAAAAAAAAAGTTTATATTTATCCATTGTTTTTCATTTGATCATGTCATTCACAATGTTTCTTGTAATGGAATAGTTCTTTCTAGTTCTAAACTAAAGGCCAGTCACAGATAAACACTGATCCATTCGATATCTAAAGCCCAAACTTTCTGTTTCAAAAGTAAACACAGGGAAGAAAACTGCAGGTATCAAGCATCTTGCCCATTACTCCAGCTTTATCTTTCATTGTATTTTTCCTCTCTCTGCTATGACCCAGTGTTGTGTCTGGCTGCGTAGATTGCCTCCTCGTTTTCTGCTTCAGGGCATTTTAACACTTTTGGGCCAGCATGTGGTGGGGGAACAGGAGAAAAGGGGTGGGACTTGTGTTAATCTATCGGACAATAGGGAAGACCCCCATCCAACAAAGAGATAATGGCCCAGTGGACAGGGAGGGGGGGCTCCGCCAGAGTGGTCTTTGTATAATAGAAGGGTTTTGGAGTTGGGGTGGGGGGGCAGGCACACCTCCCGGTGACACACGTGTCACAAACAATGCCCCACAATTGTCCGAGCACCAGTGCTGAAGGACAGAGAGGTGAGGGGTGGAAAGGAGGGGACAAGAGGGGAGTCAAAAAGGATGCTCATCTGGCAGTTACAAAACTGCCCCCAGACAGATGGCAAACACGCAAGTGAAGAGAAATGAGAGAATGAAAGCAAGAGCGCGGGTCGTGTGGTGACAGATATATGACGACTTGTATTCATAAAGCAGATATTAACAAGTGCGCAAGCTTCAGATTTAAATTATAGATCACACGTACAAGCACACACGCACACAGATGGATGAATCCAGGAGGAAGCAACTGTATCACCCTTCTCTTTGTGTATGACACAATAGCCGCTTACATCAGTGTGTGGCGGCACATGGAAAACTCATCCACCCCCTCTATTCGGGCACTCGGTGCAAACACACCAGCTGGATCCACACCGATATCATGCACCGCACCACACACACAAAATCATCTGAACACAGATAGTTTATTCAGAAACCACACGCACATTTGTTCTTCCCCAGGTTACAATGTTTTGTATGTAGCACTACATATAAAGTTATGAAGTGTATTAAAAATATTATATATATATATGTTATGCAAATACATCAAAATTATGTTTTTAACTATTTTACTTTAGAAATATATATTTTTATCATGAACTGATAAACCCCTTTAATAATAATAATAATAATTATTATTATTATTATAATACTAATAGGCTATAATAAACATTAAAATGTAAAAAAAATGTATTTGTGCATGGTCTTTATTTAATTAATAATTTGTTGATTTTTTTATTATTATTTATTATTCAATCACTTAAATTGCCCCTATTATGACTTTTCAAATATGATCTTTCATGCAGCGTGTCATGTAGCTGTATGTGAACATAAACTATCTGTTAATTTGTGAAGCTGACAGTGCATGATAAATAAAGTTATTGTCTATCAAAAAAAAGTGTCGGCTCACATTTGCCTAAACAAGTCGTCAGCAATTTGAATCGTTTTGAATCGTTGAATCGTTGTTGCGTTTTCCGACACATGCTGTAAGTAGACCAATCATAAAGGACTGACAGACTGATTCTTCGAACTGCTTCACACCAGTCGTTTGTGAATAATTTAGAAACGGGGTAAAATTAAATCTGTTTTTGGAGAAAACTAAAGTGTTTTTTGACCTTGCATACATGTAAACCTGTTTTAAGCTGTATTAGCAACCTTTAAAATACATAATAGGGGCGATTTAAATTCCAAAACAAAAACAAAACACACATGAAATAACTATATTAAAGCTAAAAAAAATTGTGTAAAAGCCATCACTGAAATCTTTTATATCAAACTGGATCTTATACTGGGTGTCTGTGTAGAGGATGTATTTCTTAGTTTCCCAGAAATCCTACAAATACAGACATAAAGATTTGCACAAAAGGATAAACACTCACACCACAGACAGCCAACAAGACAAACCACCATACAAAACATGTACCTTAAAACACACTCCAGACAACAAACATAGGACATTCCAAATAAAACCTCTCAGGACACAGTCACAAAAAAACAAACTCAAACCGCAGACACCATTCAAACATACGACATCACCCTCCAGTTGCGAGAAACAAACTCATTTAAACACAGCTTGTACAAAGACTGGTCAAGAGATCTGGCAACAAGCAGCAACACCCCATTTGATGTCTCTCTTAGCTTCGATCCGGCTGTGATGATTCTGCTGCCTCTCATCAATATGACGTCTGAATGTGCAGAGTACATCGTCAGGCTATGCATTTGGGAAGGGAACAGAATCAATGCCTTAAGTGGTGGAGATGTGGCGCAGAGCTTAGATGGAAGGTTGGGGGATCAAATAAATGATACATTTGGCACGGCAGCCTTCCTCCCTGCCAAAATCTTTCAATCTCCTTCCTCTTTTCCTTATACTTTAGCCTCACTTTAATCTTCTATTTCAGGTCCAGCTTCCTTCCTTTATGAGTGTGTTCAATTTCAATTTCCAACCTCTACCATCTGAAGTCTTGTACAGTTTTTTAACGATGGCAGAATGATCATATTTACAAGATGAGGACAACTGAACATCTCATTTAGCCTCAATCAGCATATTAGAATCATTTCTGGAAGATTGACACCAAAGACTGGAGTATTTTTTTGTGAGCACAGTAATCTCAATGAATCAATCACCCTTTTCATAAACAAAGACTTGCTGCCAGACTGAACAGGAGGGGGTATGTTGTTTGTTCAGTTGTGAGTCATTCTAGTTAACTACAAGGAAAAAAAGAAACCGAATGATGACCTACAGTTATATTAAACGATGAAAGGACAATTGAAACAGATAATATTTAAGCTACCATTCATGGTCTAGAATAAGGCCTAGCAATTCACAGTGGGAATGAATTACAGATTTACTTTGTTGCAAGAACGCTAATGATACTAAAACACTATTTCAGAAGTCCATTAGTTACAATCACACAAACACATTTATAACATAAAAGACCTGTTTCAACCACAGACATGTTTTGAGTAAATCAGCTGTGTGCAAAAAGAATCATTAATAAATGTGAACAAATCTTCTTGGTGAACCGATTCAAAAGATTTGATTCACAGTGATGAATCAAAAGTCGCAACCTGCAAAGAGGATCTTTATATTATTTCCTCCATGCCCTTTAATTTGAGGTCATGTCCTGTCTAATCTGTGTCATAAAATATAAGTGTCTTTGTGTGTCATAATGTCCTTGTCTTTTATTGAGGTCCACAACAGTGACAGTCTCTGTCTCCGTGGCTGTTTGTTAGGTCATTGGAGGGCTAAGAGGTCAGGGTTTAATCAGCTTAATGACCTCTCGTTCATCTCTTTCCCCCCAGTGACCACTGTGACCCCCATGGCAGCTGTTTGATCTGTGTGTGACCCTAAAACCACCCAAAACAAGATGATCCACACCGTCCCTTTTCTAGCTCCACTGGCCCTAATACCTCAACAAACACACATTTGGGTTAATTATGAGGATAAAATTTACAAAGCCCCACATGCACTCAAGTAGAATGGATGAGATTGGTATACGGTAACAGTTGCTGTTTTCATCAAAGCTGCACATTTAATTTATGCGAATAAAGGGAATACCAAAAACAATCTGCAAATAAAGCAGCACTTCCATCTCATGTATCCAAGAAAACAAAAACAACTTTCAGGCAAATTGCCGTAAATTAGAAATATAAATAGAAGTGGTGGCCACTAGGGAATTCATTGTGGGTTTTGTATTTATAAACATAAAATACTTTAGACACATTAGAGCTTGCGGAACATTCAAACATTTTGTTGAAATTCATGTTTGGTGGCAGATGTCTGGAGTGAGAATGTGCCAGACAGTTCTGGGAGATGCTATTAGCCATCATTTTGGCCATCAGTTGTAGTCAATCATGACCAGAGCAATGTGTTTTCTTACAGTAGCTTTTTTTATTAAGTGAACTCAGTCACTTTTCTTTCTAAATCTAATGAACCATCATATACAGTGCCCTCTACTAATATTGGCACCCTTGGTAATCTGAGCAAAGGTGGCTATGAAAATAAATATGCATTGTTTATCCTTTTGATCTTTCGTTCAAAAAATGTACAAAATTCTAACCTATAACTGAATTAAAAACATTGAAGAGGGCCATACATACTTGTTGGCCATAAAAATCGGCACCCCTAGAATTTTTTTTATGAGTAAAACATCTCTGAAGTATACTCCCATTATATTCACAATTTTGAGCACTCCAGGGGGATTATAAACATGAAGATATCCAGCCCTGGCTTCCTGTTTTACAAACAAAGCCCAAAATCCCTTAATCACAATGAGAAAAAACAAAGAATGTATTTATTTTATGCTGCAAAAGATAATTAAGCTTCACAAATTAGTGAAGTGGCTTTAAGAAAAAAGCTAGAGCAGTGAAAATTCCATTTCCACCATCAGGGGAATAATTAAGAATTTTCAATCAACATGCAATGTTAGGAAACTGCCTGAAAGAGGACGTGTCTCTATCATCCTAATACGGGGCGAGGAGTAGAGTTTGAGTGGCTAAAGATTCTCCATTGATCACAGCTGGAGAATTTCAGAAATTATTTGAGTCTCAGGGTCAGAAAACCTTTAAAAAAAAATAGTCAAACAGCCCCTACATCAGCACATATTGTTCAAGAGGGTTTAAGAAAAAATCTCCTCGCTCATCCAAAAACAATCTCTAGCATGTTAAGTTGTCAGACAGGACTGGAACTACAAACGGGACCGGCTTCTATGATCAGATGAAACTAAAAACACTCAAGATGGGTGTGGTGAACACAGGGATAAAAAGTACTCCATGTGTACAATGTTTTTGATGTTGTGGGTCTATATTTCTGCTGGAGGTCCTGGACATCTTGTTTAGACACGTGGCATTGTGAATCCTATCAAATACCAACAGATAAAAATCAATAATCGGACAATAAATTGGACAGTAATCCAAAATAAACATAAAAATAAACACAAGAATTAGTCACTGAGCACAAAATGAAGCTTTTGGCATGGCTGCCCCGTCCTCTGACCTGAACCCTGAGTGAGGTAAGCTAAAGAGGAGACCCAACATGGAGCTGGTAATCTAAAGGGTCTGGAGTTATTCTGGATGAAGGAACGGTCTCTTGGGTGTTCTAACGGGTGTTCTCCCCATGGCCAACATGTATCGGAGAAAAACATATATTTCATAATTTGTCCACAATTTTCAATTGTTTTACTTCAATGATAGGTTAGAATTTTGTGAGTTTTTGGAAATAAAGATCAAAAGGATAAAAAATGCAGATTATTTTCACAGCCACCTTTCCTCAGATTTACCAAGGGTGGCAATATTAGTAGAGGGCACAGTATATATATATATATATATATATATATATATATATATGTGTGTGTGTGTGTGGAAGCTTAAGTTGACTACCTTTTGGAATATATATATTACAAGACCTCTGAAGATAGCCTTCTAGGTTTTGGAACAAAGCTGCTCTGTGCCCTCTTCTTAACCCTGCAACATTAATTGAATTTAAGAACAGTAACAACCCTCCTGTTCCAGTCAGGCATCGTTAAAGGCTTATCAGACTGCTAAACAGAACCTGGCTAATTGGCAGAATGAGTGTGTGTTTGTGTTATTCCACTCTCCTTTCTTTTAATGTTATCACCACAAAGGCTCTATTCTGTTTAAGCCAAATCGCCGGCATGTGTTATGGGTGCCGGGCCCTTGTAACTCAACCCTGGGCAGAGCAGCGGATGGGATGGCTGATTTACTAATTCTATCTGCAGCTACTTCTCTCTCTGAAATATTCAGAGACACACGGGCTCCTGTTACCTGCCCGGCCAGCAGATGAGGGCCTGAGGATCCACTTTCCGACCACAGCATCTCCAAGGGCAACCAATACGGAGTGTGTGTCCGCATGTAAAAGAGACCTCACATTTGTTTGCAATAGTATATGCATATGCAGAAGTTTCTTCCCCACATGTTCTCCTCCGAAGGTTTGTGTGTGGTCACTTTTGGACATTCTTAGAGCCGTCTGCATCATTTATTGTGCTGCTCCAGGTCAGTATAATCAAAAGGAGCATGATATGTTTAGTTTAAGCTACCATTTTGAGGGACACATGGCCTCATTTGGTCTCATCTGGCTTTTATAAAGCAATTCATCAAAGAGCACAAAGGGACATACTTAATGGTCTCCACAAACACAGGAGGGCCAAACTGTCTCCAAATATTACTCTAGGCACAAGATAAATGCACTCAGGCAGAGTATTCAGTTCTGATGAGTTACCTGCACAGTTCTGCCAAATTGTATTTCATTGAGTAATTTTATTATGTAAAAATGTACTTCAAGTCTTAAGAAAAATAAGGAAAACACTTCTTAAATATGTATTCCCTCCAGAAACTTGTCAACCTCATCGTACCAGAACACAAAATGGTGGAATGATCTAAAAGCTATTCAAAACGATTCTGATGAAAAGGTGAAAAAATGAATGATGCGTAAAAACAAAATTAGTCTGATCATTAAATACACATTCACTTATTGGGCACAGTGAAGTACAAATGGCCT
Source organism: Enteromius afrohamiltoni (assembly GCA_034779775.1). NCBI lineage: Eukaryota > Metazoa > Chordata > Actinopteri > Cypriniformes > Cyprinidae > Enteromius > Enteromius afrohamiltoni. Next base: position 15,440,046 of record JAUYWG010000032.1, read on the forward strand.
GATTATAGACTGAGCTTGTCACTGTTAGTCTTTACTTTCAATAATCAATGTCGCCCTTATTGACTGTGTGAATGAATGTTCATTTGGGAATGGATGAAACAACAAAACATCCAAACAGCATGCCTGTGGAGCATATGTTGTGTCTGAGCAGGACACATACTCCATCATGGTTAAAAGAATGCACATGTACACAAACAAACATGGATCAGGGATCACCAAAGGTCGCATGCCTTCGACATGCAGGTCAGGTCGAAAAAAGTAAGAGAATACAATTCAGAAATTTTCACCAGAGGGAAAATAAAATTTAATGTTGGGGGAGTGTAAACTGATACTTCCTAAAAATACTATATTCTTATGGAAGAAAATGAGTTTAATGCTGACAAATGAGTACGTAAAACTATTGCAATATTTAATTTACTGAGTAACACAGGTAACACTTTTTTTTAAGGACAACTCACAATTACCTGATTGCTTAAAAATGATCATGTATATTAGTTGCATGTCAGCTGTTTATTAGTTCTTATATGGGTCATATTAATAGGCCTTATTCGGCATGATCTTTTTTTAGAGCCCTTAATCCTGCCCATACCTACAGCAAATGTAATAACAATGCGTTCTATGATGCAATGGCGAAGCATAGAATATTATTCTTGTTTTCACAAATCATGTTCACTGATAAAAAACTCATCTGTTTAATCACCTTACCACCTGTACATGACTATTACTAACACAATGATTAATATGTATTTGCTTACCCGTCTATTAAAACACATGAGAGAATAGAGTTTTTGTCCAGACCCAGGTTTTTGCGAAGCTCCCTTCATTTCGCAAATGCCACGACGATATTTGTTCTCGTTTATTTGTTTCATTATCTTCTAGCCTCAGTTTGTATATATCTACGTTTTTTGGGATTGTGAACAGTGTAATCATGATCCATGATATTGAAATGCACAACAAATAACTATCACTTCCGCATTTGTCCTGATTGTCTTGGTAAGCGACAATGAACAGGGATGGTTCATTATTTAAATCTGGAATTTCTTTGAATTTACAAATCCTACAAACCTTTTGAGATAAGGTACTAGGTACACAACTAGGGCTGGGTTATTTAATCGTCGATTAATTCATGTGGATTTCGTCAGTAAAGCTGGTTCTTTGATTAGCCGAAAATCTCAATGTCTCATAATCTCTACGGAATATCCAGTTCAAAATCGGAACGAATCACTTTAGATTCTGAAGATTATATTGCATAGCTCGTCAACGCAACTGCTGTGCATTTTAAAAACAGCTGATTGAGATTTACCGCTAATCAAAAAAACGACTTTACTGACGAAATGCACATGAATTATTCAACAATTAAATTGCCCAGCCCTATACACAACTTCATGAAACACTGTGCAAGTGGATTTTGGATATTTTATAACAAAAATCTTAAATATAGTGCCTTTAATAAGGAGGAGTAGTTGATGGTGAATATGCGTTTCCTATATATATAAATATAATATTATATAAAAACAAAAATGATACAAATGAAAAACACAAATACAAAAGAAGCAGGCTATGTCTTTGCCAAAAAACCTTTTGTAATAGAGCTGTATTTGGCTGCTTTTCATGTTGCGATTTCAATAAGGTACTGAAGTTTGCCACAGACTATAGATGGAAAGATAATATTTTATATTACAAAGTTGTTGTTTTTTTAGCAGTGGTAAGGACAAAATTTAAGGTACAACTGCTGTTTGTACATTCATAAAAGAAAACGCATTGTAATTCTATAGATAAAAGTATCAATATGAAATTTTGATGTAATTGACCTTGATATGTTATCGAGCTATTCATCTATAATTTGTTTTGTAAACCAGATTAGTAAGGAAATATGCCTGCAAATACCAAAACAAATTCATTAGGCTCATAAGTTATAGAGCTAATCAATATGTTCAAAAATCATTTAAAATTTCACACTGAGGAGAAAGGATCTTGTTTCCATCATGACCCTGAAACCTTTGCGCAAAGAATTTTTTATGTTTCCATGACAACTGTAAAATGATGGCATGGGAAGATAGTAGCACCATGCATGGCAAGAATGGCTTCCATGATACGGAAAGATAAGTGTGGTGGAGACAGCAGAGAGGGAAAAGAATGAAGACCAGAGGCAAAAAAGTAGGCCAAATGAAGAGCTAGGTATAATAAGTGCACTACAGTCGTCTCATGTCACCTACCATGGCAGCACTCCCCGCCGAACAGGTCTGTCAATTCACTGCTAAATTTCCCAAGGGGCTTTGCAACAGCGCTCGGCACTTCCAGGCCCCGGGTGTGCAGAGAGCTGGGGGTTTGTGTGTCGTCTACTCTACCTGAATTTACCAGTGACGAGCTCTGCGCAAACTAGGTCATGGGGCACGGTCAGCAACATGAAGGGCTCATGACTCCCCTGATAATATGACTGGGATAAAAATGCAGGTTTTCTGGCAGCTTGATTGCTGTGTTCCTAACCTCTTGTCGCCTCATTGTAAGAGCTTCTTATTTTGGTGTGCACTCTATACTCAAGAGGTGTCAAATGCAGCATTATGCTGAAATATAAGTAAGCTCTGTCAAGGTGTCACAGGCTTTATAAAATGCACCAGAAAGGTTATTTAGGAGGAAGGGTTACTTTAAAAATCTATGCTACTCTTCAAAAATTTGGGGTCAGTAAGTACTTACATGAATTTTTTATTCAGCAAGGATGCTTTAAAGTGATCACAACTTTCCATTTATTGTACAAATCCTACAAATAAAATGATTTTATTTCTACAAAGAATATTAAGCAGCACTATTTTTTTTAAACATTGATAATAAATGTTTACTGAGCACCAAATCAGCACATTAGAATCATTTCTGAAAAACCATGTGACTCTAAAGTCATAGCTTTTTTTAATTACATAAATAATAATAATAATAATAATTGTATAAAAAACAATCTTGCATATTTGAACAGGAGTACATTACAGAATAGCCTATAAAATACCTCAAATAAATTAAAAAAAAAGATTCTTCTTGAAAATGTTAATTTTAAAATTTAATTTTATGTTAATGTATATGTTTAATGTCATTTCTTTGTAATTATAATTTACTAGCAATTTGTGATTCTTAAGTTATTAACAATCCAATCTAGGCTCATTAGAAATATGGTCCTCTACCTACATTTCTGTGAAACCTACAGCAAGGTTCGTAATAACGCTGCTGCAGAAACGTATTTAGAGGCATGTATTTCCTGTCAGCCTAGGTTGTAATAATCAATATGGGTTGTAAATATGCAAGTACCCAAATTAAAATATGAAAGCAACATAATTTACCTTCCTAGAATTTAATTATGCATTACCTCAAGGTAAGATGAATTTTACAAGGTATGTAATTTTCTTAATCACAAGCACTCCTAAGACAATAAGAGTGTTTACATGTACAACAGAAAACTGCTTCAAACTGCCAGCATGTATACTTTTTAAGAAAAATATCACATGAAGGGCTACTTGAAATTATGTATTAAACTCCGATAGGAGAAAGCAATACTTGCCAAGTCACAATTGATTTAAAAGAAAATTGTAGGCATAAAGGTCAGTGTGTAAATCCTTGTTAGTAAATCCACAACAAAAGTGCTGCCTTTGCAGTTCCCATGCAAGATCCTACACTGGTGAGAGCTCTTCATTTCTTTCCTATAGCAATTCCCATTTTCATAAAATGTACAGGTAAGCTGATTTATCCTTTTTCTTTTTTTTCAATCTGTAATGCAATATAGTAACCTTTTCAAATAGCGCTTAGTCATTCCCAGTATTCTGTTACTTCAAGTATGGGTAAATCACATTGTTGCATGTATCAAATAACACCTTCCTGAGAACTGTAAACGCATGACCCTATAGCTAAGATAACGTCTTACGTATGAACTAGCAGGTGGGCAAGCAAAGGACTATTTGCCAGGTCATTTCCACATCCTCCGCAGGTGAAAAGGACTTATTCAGCAATGAAATGGCACAGCCTGACACTTTTCTTTTGAGAGAGTGGATAGTACAGTTTCTGTTTGTTCTCAACCACTACAATTGTAGTATATTAGTTTAGCCTTTCCTTGAACTCTACTGACTTCTACTGACTGACTCTACTGCTTTTTTATGTGAATAGTTTAACTCATAGGAACATGAATACTTAATTCAAATTAATTCAGTGACTGAAAGTAACAGGAAATGTTTGCACATAAGAGGAACGGTGAAATCCTGCTTTTACCTTTCTTTCTGTAGCTTTTACTTCTCTCACCATATCCCTATCTCAAGCTCTTCTCAATCTCTTTTACTGGCTTATCTTTACACAAACTGACTGCTATCTTCTCTCTCTCTTTTCCCCTGAAGCACAGTAGCATGTTGCTAAAGGTGACCCAGCCTGAAATCAATAGGTGCTGCCTGAATTAGTCAGAGACATATGAGGTGCAGTGTAAGCTGAGATTCAGCAAAGCTATCAGCACAAACAAATGCAGTGATCGTTCTCTCATCCTCTCATTTTCTGTGTGCGGGAAACCACTGAATGACACCATCAAAAAGTTAAGTTAAAAGTGATATTTCCGCTAAATTGAAAATTTTGAAATCATATTCTCATACCCAGTGCCATTCCAAACATGAAGTTTGGACTCACACTTTCTTTTGTGAAACAATAGATATTTTGAAGAATACTGTTCAGATCTGGATGGGATGAAAAACAGACAGACAGCACGATAGACAGAACAATAAAACAATGGATAGTTGGACAAACTGAGAGATAGATCAACAGACAGATGGATGTAAGGATGAGTTGAGGGACAGAATGATAGAAAGCATGTTAACATGCAAACAAAATGAGAGATGGAACAAAAGACAGACTGTTTGACAGAATGATAGATCAAAGGAGAAATGGATGGATAGAGGGACAGAACGACATTTAGAACAACAAAACTATAACGATACCGACAAACATCAGAGGGAAGAGATGTGTGTTCTGACATGCAGTGGTGTGTGTGTGTGTAATCTTTGTATCTGTGCTGTGACTTCAATTGAATATGATCCTGGTTTAATTAGGCATATGATTTAATATGAAAATAGCTTGAATCTGAATCACAACGGTTTATTTACCAATAAATATAAGCTGCAGGTGCATCTGAATGAACACACAGGCTGCAGAGATGAGAGCCAGACATTTGTTCATTGTTCTTAAGATCTTTATTTTAGATTACATGATAGGCCAATAACTTCCTTTTTTTCAACCCTTTTCTCACACTGAGTTTTGTGCTCTAAATTGGGAGGAAATGTAGCAATTCTTCTTACTTCTAACAGGAAACGTTAAAGCTTTAGGAGTTAAATTCACCCCGGTCTGCCAGGTGAAGAAGGGCCTAATGAGGGCCTCAGTTCTAAACTAGTTTACAGACACAACACAAGACAATACCTTCAGACATCTACAGGGTTGCATTTAAACATTTTTGGCAGCCGCCAAAACCAATTTTTGTCCCGCCAAAGCCGTGTTTGATTCGGTCATGTGATGTAAATAGCTGCTGAGATTGTGAGAACACTCTTGTTAACTAAGGGAAAGAAAAAACAGAGAGAACACACTCTCTCTGCCTGTTTACATCATTCCAGACAAAGCGGGACAAGTCTAAATTCATCTGCATGTGGAAACCACATATGCACATTTTTCTCCTCCGAAAATGTAAAAAAAAAAAAAAACAAATTGAAAGCGGTTTATATATACATATTATAGTCAGATACAATAGAGCTAATGCTAGATGCATCACTGTGGATTCACAGCAAGATGACGCACAATCTGCACCACATGAAACAAGTCACAGACCCTTAACACACAATGTTCATTGGATAAAGTCATGCAAATTTTTTTCCAGTGCTGATGGCTCTCACCTGTTGCAAATTTTTATTTTGCAATTAGCTGATGATTAATAAATGTCAGCGCATATATTGTATATAGCGCAAGTATTCAAGACCAGAGTCATATATTTTGCAAAGACACATTTATGTAAGTGTAAAAGTGTCACAAACGGGAAGATCGTGCAGTGCGGCAGGCAGGTCACGAGACGAAGACAAGGAGTTTAGTAATGCTGAGATTTAATAACAAACAAACAATGAAGCTGACGGGGCAGCCAAAAATACAAAAGAAACACTCACACGTTCTACATAGATGACGTTAACACAGACTGACTCGAAAGGAAAAACACAGGGCTTAAATACATGGGGACTGATGACAAGAAAGTGGGGGCAGCTGAAAAACAGGTGAAAACAATTAATTAATGAACACAGGAACAAACCAAAAGGACAGGACTAAACCAAAATGATCACAAGATGGGGGAGACCAAAACAGACAAGGACAGAATGTTACAAAAAGGAAATGTTTTAACAAATCAGATATCTAAAAAAAAAGAAAACGCACAAAGTAACCATGTGTAAACACTCTCTCTCTCTCTGTCTTTACTCTCCATCCCTCAAAATCAACTGGCATGAAGCAACTAACACAAACCCTTTCAATAAAAGGAAAAATCATAAGCAGTGATTTAAGTGTTGTTGACACAAATCTTTTTGCGATGCAAATCTTTTTGTTCTAACAACCGAGCACATAATCAGTCCGTGTCGGCTAATGATCGATTCTTAATTTAACAACTCATTTTAAAAGATTAATTTTATTGAATGGTTAAAAGCACATCTGGTCAACACTAAAATTGGTGTATATTATAAGCAGACCTGATTTACTCAGAACACCTCAGATGAGAGAGTGTGATTTAGCCTTGATTTAACCTTCATGATATAACATTTAGCCTTAATCCACAGTAAACAGGAAGTAAATTACCTAAATGATTTAATTTAAACTAGACTGAAAACTAGCAATTTGTTAGCAAGCTGTTTTATTCAGATGTATGGTAGAAAAATAGACTATTAGTTAAAAGAAACTTTGATGCAATTTGTAAATGCTTTTCAATATTGATATGACTATACCAAAACAATTGTCAAGTCTAGCAAAGGATCCTACAAAAATATGAAAGTCATTCTCTTATGAATAAGCAGCCTATAATAAGCAGAAATCACAAACTACTTATTTACGTTAATTTTAGTTTAGATCAAGTTTGGGGAGATCACACGAGTCATATAGACACAAGAGGTTTTGACCCAGTTTTGTGCCCCCATACGTGAACAAAACGAATGAATAAATAAATGAGAGGAAAGGGGCTGTGCTGCGTTTGGTGAACTCAGCTTATGACATTGTTAATGATTAATGCCTCTCCTCTTAAAGGCAGCTGCCTCCTGTGTGTGATATCACACCAGTGCTGGATACAAGTGACGTAAGTGCAACTCAATTACATAGCACAGCAAACTCTCAAATGCACAAACGGCATCCATTTGCTGATATAAAATCAAGACCCATCTACAAATAAATATGTTGGAGCAGTCAATAATACAAACTGACAAGAACGCATGTATAAAGATGCTCAAAGACCTCTAAACAGTGAGCCATCAATGAGGCAAGCAATCACTCGTGACCTTGTAGCAAATGAAATCTCTGCTGTCTTTATTTGACAAAACGCAGGCTCAGGCATTACAGGTGCATCTTCTACCCAAAATAGATGAATGATATAGGTATAATGATATAGACACAGACACACCTCATTTAACAGCTATCACACAACAACATCTCAAATTATCCATTCATTCACCAACACACTGGCTTGCTATGTTACAACACATATATCACAATAAACAATGTCTACACCAACACTAAAACCTAATCCCTCTGTCATCTAAATGTAAATAGGAACGTAGGATCTGGCAGCACTGGAAATAGTATGCGTTTATAGACGTTGTAAAAGAACAGCACTAAAGCAGTCATAGCATGGAAAATCACATTTTTGTAGCTTAATAAATTGATTTTTTTCATCTTTTGAAATTGAAAGCTTGCACAATAACAAAAGATTGACCATATTAACATGTCAACACCACCTATTTAGTGTTTGGCGTGAAATGTGGCTCGCTCAGACACAAGGTAGCAACCAGGAAGCAAGATGAATGCTTCCTAAACATCTGAAGAAGGATGTCATATATTTAACAATGGGTATTCTTTTGAATTATCCCAATGTTAATTTGCATTTAACAGAAGTTGTGCAAAGAGCAAACACACAACCTGTGAATGATAACTGTTACTCATTTCACATAATACTTAAAAGTTAGGAACACCCAGAAAAACCATATGCACTTCACATGCGCAGTTTCTGTAGAGGATACTATTTTATGCAAATAAAAGGAAAAACACTTAAATAAAACATTTTAATAAAACAATATGCCAATAATTTAAGCACCACAACATCATAATGCTCAGAGCAGCCTAAATATTTATTTTGACATTTGCTAAAGATTACATTAATTATTTTAAGAGATTAACTTTATGATACATTTTTGGTGGGAATAAATATGAGGAAATGAACTTAATAGATATAAAATATATCGATATAAAATATAAATAATAAATATTTAATAAATTATAAATAATATAAAATAAAAGCCAAAAAACATACAAAAAAAATATATATATATAAAAAATAATAATAATGATACCATCAGCAGGTAATCCACAATGTACCAATATATTGGAAATCCCTAAAAGGAACAGTAGCAGTAGTTTACTTTTTTGTAAGTAAACATTGAGTGCTTTAATTCGATTATAATGAAATTTTGACAGTATTGCGATTAAACTCATCTAAACGCAATTCTTCAAATTAAATAATGCGATTATGCTCATAATCAAGCAAGCATAATCGTATTAAAATAGGTAGCCTACATTGATTTTAATCGAAATATACAGACATGTAAACCTTAATCGTAGTATTGGCACTCTGACCAGTCTTGTACGCCTTTTACTAATGTTTCGGCTATTAAAATAGTTTGACTTCCATAGGAAAATATACTATAGGAGTCAATGGTGACCCAAAACAACCTGGTTACAAACTTTCTTCAAAATATCTTCCTTTGTGTTCGGCAAAAGAAAGAAATTTTCATTTCTTCTGTAAAATATTGCTTTAACTTTTTTAATTGCGCTTATAACAACCAAAGAAAGTATTTTATTCAACCTTTTCTGATAAGAAAAATGCGAGCAATTTTGACTACTGTTCCTGTTCAGTCCGCTCGTTTCAACTCATTTTACCACAGCTGTCAATAAAAATTCAAATTGAAGCCTCCACCACATAGATTTGGGCACCCAACATCAAAAAAAGGTATTTTAAGCTCCTTGTGTAGCCGAATCTGTGCTGTTGTGAATTGGCCACCTCCAGATTCCGTTTGTTTTGCCTTCAGCTAACGACATGACGTAATCATACGAGGTGCCAAATTTGTGCTAATTCGCACAAATCCGTACGACCTCACTCATACGATTTTGTACGATTTGTCTAAAACCCCATGACAGGTTTAGGGGTGGGGTTAGGTTTAGGTAATTTGTACAAATTTATACGAATTGGCAACTCGTAAAATATGTACGATTTAGAAGAGGTCGTACGGATTTACACGAATCAGCCACCTCGTAAAATATGTACGAATTGCCGTGAGATCAGGTTGGTTTCTGAGGCTGTTCGCTTTTAAGGTGTATGACACAGTGATTTAAGTATAGTTAAAGTGAGCCTGTGCCATGTCACAGCGATTGTGGACAGGTTCTGTCAGGCGTGCTCTGTTCTGTGCCTGGCACTTTCCGAGCGTCAGAACCACAATGTATGTCAGCTTTGGGCTCACAGGGGGTGAGGCTGCAGAGTGCTGAATGGTGCTGTTTGTGAGACTGGATGGGTGGGATTGGAGAGTGAATGTGTGTGTGCTCAGGGCTGTGTGGTGGCGTGGACTCTTGCTGAGTTTGCGTCCCCCACTGTGCCTGACAACGATAGCTCAAACCATGCCTGCCTGATGAGGGAAAACAGAAAATTGAAAAAGCACTGAAAGCTAAAAGAAGAGAGGGAACAAGTGAACTGAATTAAAACTATCCAGCCCTTTTTGGCTGGCAAGGTTAAATGTTTCATAAAGAGAGTGTACTGCACTGTTAGGCACTACATAAGCAGCTATGTTAAACACATGTATGACAATGGCGTAACATATGATCTGAGAAGCGCAGAACAGGCCGGTGAGCGCTTTGTTTTCATCACAAAGACTAGCCATCCTCTCACCCATCCTGTTCAGCCGTTACGCCTCAGACATATTTAGCGCCGCCGGAAGGAAAGAAGAGCCAGCAGTATCATTTTCCAACCAGTGTGTAATTCAGAGAGCCTTTTATGCGTTCTGCTTTGCTTTACTCTACCAGAGAGAGAGAGAAACAGAAAGAAAGGAAGAGACTTTATATTGAGAGGCCATCTGTCAGTCTCTATTCTGAATATGTCCATATAATTCTATTTTATTACTCCCAAAGGGAAAATAGGATGAAAGTGGAAAAGAAAATGGAAAATGAACTGAAAGGAAACCGGCATGAAAGTGTGAAACCTTAGTACAAAATGTAAAAAATTAGATAAAGAGAGGAATGTTCGCTAGTAAATACTTGAATAATTGACGACCTAAAGAGAGAAAGAAAAGACATGGATTGAAAAGAACATTTATGCTGTCTAGAAGAATTGAAAATGAGTCACGGCCTAGATATTAACACATATCAATAACTACAAAAAATCTAGATTAAAAGATTTTTAAATACCTGAAATTTAAAAAAGAAATCAACTGAAATTAAATACATTTTCATTATTCAAAAATTATGAAAAATTATGAAATCATTCACTATGAATGATTAGTTAAGCATTAGTAAATACTTATTTCATCCTTTATAAACCATTGTTTCAACATTATTAGGCATTAATAAACTATTTACAAGTGCACCTATAAATGCCTTGTTCTTGAGAATATATAAAATGTTTATATAAAAAAATAGTTTATTAATGATCAGTTTATGATTTTTTTTAAATTATTATGCTATTTACAAAGCAGTTATTTAGTTGTCAGTGTTTAATAAGATTATTTAAAAAAATATAAGTAAATTATTATTATTATTAATATTATTATTATTATTATTATTATTATTTAAATTTACATTAATAAATATTATTTAGACACATGATAATAGTTGTTCAGTGTGTTAATAAATGCTTTATTAACACATATTCCTGCTTAAATTCATGATGAAGTCAGGTAGTTATAAATCATTTAGTAGTTGCCAGACTACTAGATGACTAGATGAGCTCATCTAAAGTGAGGACTAGTTATACCTTGTAAAGCAGATATAAAGACTCATTTATATTCTAAACAGAAGAGTTAAACACAACACAGTAAAAAAATGATACTGTACAACTGTGCACTTGATAAATGAAAAACAAACCTTTTATTTCAAAAATAATATTAATTTTGTACAGTTGTACTGTTTCATATTTTTTGAATCTTGAAATGAATAGTTATGCATATCTCTTTGTTGTGCTTGCTTATTTCTTCCGATAGGAAGATAACTGAGCCTTTAAATCTCCTTTAGATATGCTTATTAACCAAGAACAAGGCATTTATAGCTATATTTATAAACTGCTTACTAATGACTATTAATGTTGGAACAATGCTTTATAAAGGATGAACTGACTATTAACTAATGCTTAACTAATGATTCATAGTGTGTAGTTATTATAAAGCATTACCGTTTTTTTTTCATACTGACCCACTACAGCAAAAGAGCGAAATAACTTAAAACCAATTTTAACTGAAATTACTAGTGTTCTAATCATTTTGGCGACCACTGTGTGTGGATGGATGGACGGACAGACAAATAGATAGATTAAACTCTGAATTAAAAAAATAGAAATGTAAAAACTACCAGATAGTTTAAATGAACAAAAATAAATTACGCTACAAATATAAAATAGTAATAAATAAAAATTACAATGTATTAAACTGTTACAATTTTATTTACATATTTTAAAACTTTAATAAGACTGGCGTCCTGGTGCTTATGCAGTGATTCCAATTTAAGCCTGGTTCATTCCATTTCCAATCCTAGACATAATTTCCGGTACTCTCTGCTCTGAAATGTGGCAAAAGGGCCAAGCTGAACATTGTAAAAAAAAAAAAAAAAAAAAGAAAGCTCAGAGAAACAGCATCAGCAGCTGTCCTAAGATAACCGGACTCCGACCGGTAGCGGCTCGTCTGTCTGTTCAGGTAGACAGATAAATGGGCACCGTCACAATGGTGCAGCCTCCCTCCACCCCTTATGACAGAGCATCCGTCAGTCTCACAGAGACCAACATCAAATTATCCAAATTAAAACGGGTTTAGCGCAGCATCTGGCACCCTTCCCTAAGGACCACAAAACAGCTGAGCTCAAAGCAGACCTTCAAAAAGACTGCATGTCCCCCACATAAAACTAAGACCACATCACATGGTACGATGCCAACCAAAATTAATTAGGGTTACAGGTCAGATTGGTTCATATGGCTCATTCAGAACAGTTTGTACTATATTATGCTGGTCTATAACAGGGCTATCAAGGTAGACCTACATCTGGGTCCAAGATTACTGTAAAACAACCTATGTGCAGGATATAGAGGATTCAAGGATTCAAAGCGTTTATTGTCATGCGAGCAAAAGAAATTACATTTATCTGTGCAATGAAATTCTTTTTTTGCTGTCCACAAACAATGCCGAGTCAAAAATTAAATAAGTAATGGAAGATAAAAAATTTGAGCTAAAAAAATCTAGCATTAATTAAATAATGATAAATAAATGTGTGCAAATGTGAGATAAATACTGTATCAATAACAATTGTGTGTGTGTGTGTGTGTGTATAGGCTATACCTAATTTATTTATTATTTATTAAGTTTATTTTATTTGAAATACATACATTTGAAAGCGCTCTTACATCACTGAAACAGCTGGCTCCTAACATGATGGAGTCTTGAATGACAAAAGATGTTCAACAAAGTAAAAAATGCATGCAAGGAATCCCTCTCCATCTCAGTAAATCCCCCCAGCGTCACTTTCTCCTAAAGGAAAATACATTTGCATTTTCATAAGGACTCGATAGTCATCCAGCAGACACAATGATGAAGCGTTTATCTGCAAATGGAAGGGAAATGGAGAAGCGAAACAGATAACACGACGGGAGGAATGAGACTATTTAAACTTGCACAAGGACTGTCTGCATGACAAAATTGTGATAAAGGGGATACGTGGAGAAACTGGAGTATATTTCAGCCATTTCTGTGTTAAACAACAATGGGTCAAAATAACAAGTGAAATAAGATTTCACAACTGACTATGGGAACCCGGAGCAAGGAAGGAAATAATAAGGAAGAAAATAATCAATTTCTAAATGTTTTGTGAGGAAATTCAAGGGATAGTTCATCCATGACCTTTGAAGCATCCTAGGTGTATGCAATTTTCTTTCTTAGATGAATCCAGTTGGAGTTAAAATAAAAATTGTCCAGAATGGGTTTAATGTTAAATGGGTGATAGCCCTTACACATCAGAAGACGAGAAATAACGTGCACATATTCGTAATAAATGGGGGGGGGATAAATATCCATATTTCAAAACTTACTAAGCATCTTTCTCTCACGTCTGCTGTCTGTGGAAACCGGAAGCAGTCCCAGTGGATGTATGCATTGCGCATGCTCCTCTGGGAAATGTAGTTTTAAACTTTTTTCCTTTAGCAAAAGAAAACCACTCTCCTATTGGCTTATATCGAAATCATCCTACATTTTTCTTTACAAATCCTCAGTTTGTGCTTCCAATACATGAATGGCTTTTTGTTTTGTTCTCTCAGTTTTCATCCCTCACTTAACAGGATGTACGTCATCCACCGGGACTGGTTCTGGTTTCCAGAGACTTTTTTCCCTGACTTTTTTTCCCATTATATAAATTAATAAATGACACACACACTTTAGCAATATATATATATATATATATATATATATATAAAGATAATACAAATTTAAACAAATAAATTGAACTATTTCAAATCAAAAAAACATTCTTAGTCAAGATTGTTTATTATTGGTCTTAAGTAGACTGTGCAGACCAGACAGTCATATTTTTAACAAGATTAAAACAATATTTTAAAGTGAAAGTTGGCATTAAGAATTTAGTTTGTAAATGTGAAACCTAAAAAAACACCTTTAGAAAGTCTATTGCTATGTCCTAACACAATAAAAATAGATGTCACAGTTTCTCCCATGATATTTACATGTAAAATATAGCCTACCATTTACCCCGAGGCCATCGCCCTTCTCACAGCATACAACCATTTTTCAAATGTTGAATCGTTTACATTTTTAGAAAAATTCATAAAAAGTGCTGACAGTCCGTCTTTGCATGATCGTCACCTTCAGTGAACCTCTAGTATCCGACCTTACAAATTAATTTAAAATAGACCTTTCTGTAGAATAAAGAATGTGGAAATCAATGACTTTGTAGTGTTATGAACTGAATAGAGGATTTTTAATGTGTTGATCTACTGAAGAGCTGTCAATACTGGATATTCTCATAAGTGCATAATTTCCAGTGACTTTGCAGTGTGTCTTAATGGTGAGCAGTCATTCGTCACGTGCTTGTCGTGTAAGGTGATTTACAGTACAGTCATTAGAAACATTCCCCCCTGGAGCAACATGACTTTGAATGCTTTGCCTGATTTGAGCACAAAGAGCTATAATATTAATAACTCAGGTCATTAGTCACTCCTACATGGATTAAAGCCGCACACTTTTTCCCCTCTCGCTCTGTACTCAATGCGCACACACAGACACACACACTACATAAGACCCTTTATGACAAGGTGTTCTACAATCATGTTTGCACAGCTGTTTGCCAGTCTGTTGTGACATCTCAAGGTTTTTTTTGCAGGATGCTGGAGTGTATTCTTCAATATACATTGACTGAGTAACCTGAGAAGTTAAACAAGGGCATTTTTAATTGTGCTGTGAACTGATTTGTAACAGTCTTGAAATGGAACAAGTAATAGCATTGGAATTACATACATTGCACTATTTATTTATTTCTCTTTTATGTAAAATAACAAACAAGTAAATAAACAGCAGTTTTGGTCACGATCAGGCTGAAAGTATACTGAAAGTAGAACTTTATGTTTAGGCTTTGCTGCCATCCTCTGGCAGCACAGACGAATAACAACAGAGACTGTCAAACTACCGTTAGTATTATAATAATAATAATAATTTTATTTAGTAAGGATACATTAAACTGACGCGTCAAAAGAAAGAGAATGTATTATGTAAGATAAGTAAGATTTCTAGTTCATATCTGGTCATTCTATTCAAAGAAACCTGAACAAAATGTATTATGATTTTTACAAAATATATGTCTGGATATAATTAGAATGTTTCTTATATTAGAATGATTTCTAAAGGATCATGCGCCACTGAAGGACTGGAGATTGGAGTCATGAATGCTGAAATGCAGGAAATATCACTTTCCATATATCTCTATCTCTAACCATCTATTCATATATTAAAGTTATATCATAATATTTCAAAAATATTGCTGTTGCACTGTACTGACTTTCAAATAATTGCTTGTTGAGCACAGGAAACTTTTATACTGTATCGATGGACCTTGATATTGTAGCCTGCCCTAACACAAATGATCAACTTTCAAAAATAATTTTTGAGCGCCAGACAGCATTAATACGGTCAAATTAAATTATCCCAGGATAGCGGAACCATTGTTACACATTTTTAAAAAAGGCCAAGAAATGTTGCAGTTTGTAAGGATTTATTTACATTGTCCAAATAAAATAAAATAATAAAACACTATTTTGGGAAAAAAAAATAAAAAAATTAAATAATAATAACTTGCAATCTATGATGAAACGCATAATCCTACATTTTCCAGTGGCAGATTCACGTCCACATTCATTTAGAAATTTGACCATAGAAAGAGTATGAAAAAAGGAAAATAAACATTTGGATAAACATATTGTTTATATTAAAAAACAATATAAATATCAAAGAGCAGTCTTCAAGGTCAAAGACTTGCATCACCAAGCAACAAGCAAAAAACACAGAATGTGCCGATGTGAATGCAAAGCAAGTGAATGAGTGTGTAGTGGCAAATGAATGAATTAGTGTGTAATGGCGTGTAATGTTAATTAATGTTAATGTGTAATGTAACTTAAGGCTACTGACCGAGTTTGCAGACGTGAAGGATGCAGGAGAGTGTAGCTGTCGTCATCAGATACCAGGACCGAGGTTGATAGGCAGCCTTAACTTCGTTCAAAATCGTAAGATCATGCTTCTGAAGTTAGACAACCTCCAGGGATGCACAGATCCATTTACCGGAAGCTACACTTAAGGTAGGCATTTTCGATACACCTCGAGATGTCCCTTGAATTACACTCCCACAAACCTTACACCCTTGCGCACATACTTTCAAATGACGCGTTCACCTCTGGTAAGACACACCTTCTCTTTATTGTTCTTGCTTCCGCCTTAATAGAAACTCTCCATCAATTTCCTGATGCGAAAGTGAAAGTAAAACACTGTTGCGGTATGAATTTTCCGCACTGCCACACTCTCCCCCCCTGGAAGAAAATGGCCAATTGTTGTTTAAGAGAAAACATGATTTTAAAACTAGTGATGCCGCTGATGCTAAACTACACATCCCAGGAATGTAATTTCTTTCCGACAGAACTAGCTCTTTTTAAGGTTAATGGTCAATCCAGCTTCCTGCTGTTGATGGAGAACAGTTTGGAGGTCCTTGAAGAGCTGAGCTGCAGATGGTGAGCGTATGATAATATCATCAATGTAAACAAAGCAGATGTTTCCTCGTAGTTCTCCCAGTACTGTTTCCATTAACCACTGGAATGTTGCAGGTGAATTTTTTAATCCAAAAGGCATGGCATTAAAGCGGAAGAGGCCTGATGGAGTGATGAATGCCATCTTTGCCTTACTCCGGGGGTCCATAGCCACCTGCCAGTAGCCGCTTGTTAAGGTCAATTGTGTAAAAGATGGCTGTTCCAGAGAGAGATTCAAGGATCTCTGTGATGGTATTGAGCGTACGGTAGTCTACACAAAATCTAAGGCTGCCATCTTTTTTTGGAACAAGTATGACAGGGGAGACCCAGCAAGAATGTGATGGTTCCACAATTTCTGCACTCAGCATCTCCACAGGTTGCTCTTTTATCACTGCTTGTTTGGCTGGGGACATGCGGTACGGCCTTTGCTCAGTACGACCTGGTTGAAGAGTGCACACCTAAGGTTTGGACTCCAGGATTGCCCTTAGTCTGTTTTTTCGACAAGGGGTAAATGTGCTTTACTTACGGCATTTTCAGTTAAAACTTGCACATTTGTACTGACCAGTGATGATAAATCAGCATACAGGATGTGGTGGAGGGATAGAGCTTAACAGGGAAAGGCTTTGATAAATCTTTGCATGTGGGCCTGACTTTTGATGTCGAGGGCTGACATCAGGTACACTTGCATTGCCAGGTTGAAATGGATATTCTTCTTGTGGGGTGGATTTAAATTCATATTTACTGTCGCTTACATTGATTTGCAGGCCACTGGTGAAGATTAAATAAAGCCCCAGAACTGCAGCATAGGCAAGTGCTTTAGGGGAAAGGACCGAAACAGGTAAAGTAACTGCAGCCATCCTAAAGGCATTTCTGCTTCCCCATTAGCCAAATAGAATGAACCGAGAGATCAAGGTCAGAGGTTCTCTTGTGGAGCGAGACTTTCCCACAAACTTGCTTGGATCATGGTATAGCTAGCCCGATGGCTTTTCCAGACCACCCACCAATGCACAGGGAACAATCCACTGTTCTAGCATAAAAACATGAGAAACAGGTGTTGGTGTAAGGGGTGCTTTCTTGTACAATATTTTTTTTATGTCGCCATCACTGAGTTATTTGTTGCTAGACTTCCAGACTTACGTGGATGAAATGGTCGTTGACTGGTGAAAGGATGTTGCTGCTTTGCAGGTTGGTTTGTGAACTGGTTGGTATAAAGTGTGCAACATCCAAGTGAGTGATGTCCCTTACATCTCCAACATTGCACTCTGGGCTTTTCAGGGTGTTTAATATTGTTTACACACAACATAAATGCAACAATTTCTGTTTTGGGTTCACAATAAAACAACAATTAGGAATCTACCATAAGGTTTCAATAATTCCACTGCCAAACACACGCGAGAAGTGGCATGCAAGACCGGAGTTCTTACTTGAGACTGGGATTATTATTAAAAATAATAGCAAGCAAAAGAAGCTTGCAATACCAATTGCATGTGTGCTCATTTGCAAATGGAAAGTAGATTATAGAGGAGGATATTTACCTTATATACCTTCGTAACTCCTCCCCCAACTTCCCGCTGCCCTGAATGTTGCTCTCTCATTGGCTGTAAGTAATCTCCGATGGTATTCAGTCAGAACACGTTTCACACGGCATGATTCTAAATCGCCGACAGGTCCAGATATTTAGCATGCCAAATATCTCACGGGTGTCGGCGACATGTCGTCGATTCTCTTAGACCGCGTCATTGATAGTTTACATTGTGATTTGCCTGTGATTGTAGGCGTTTGTCGGCGATTTCTCAAAACCTGTCGGCGAATCAAAATCATGCAGTCTGAACTCGGCTTAAGACACACCTTCTCTATTGTTCTTCCTTCCTTAATTGAAACTCTCCATCAATTTCCTTAAAGTGAAAGTAAAATGCTGTTGTGGCACATAATTTCCACATTGCCACAATATATAAAGGTCCTTTGATGAATAGAAAGAACATTAATTACATCAGCGTGTGTTAATAACTAATAATGCTTTCATCAGAAAAACAAGAAACCCAGTTTGGTTTTTTATTTTGGTCTATTAGAACTGTTTAGCCTTCAAAGACAAAAGACAATAGAGACAACATGGGTTTTCCATTGTTTTTATTGACAGTTTGTACAAAAAGAGGTATGATAAATCACATAACCAGCAAAGAATAGGCCACATTTACCAAAAAAAACAAAACAAAACAAAACTAGACTTAAAAAAAAGGCCAAAGAAACAAAAACTGAAATGCAACAGGTGTTAACACACAATTTTGTTAGTGTTGGTCATGTTAGACAGCGCAATACAGACACCACACATGAAAAATCTCTGAATATGCCATTAAATGTGAAATGATGATGAAATGTTACTTTAGACCGTCGTGTTCAATTTTTCTGTCAATCGGTTAGGCTCAGTTAATAGAATGCTCAAATCTGTCCATTCTGTCCAACATTGGCACCAATATCCAATATCACTTTTTGAAAATGCCTTTTTGAATTCTTCATAATGCCATTAAAGTCTATGTGAGACTGTGAAGTGCATTTGTTGAATGCAAACTTAGCATGCATGCATGTTTGCACAAGATCACTTTCTAACACAAGGGCATTACGACTTTAGATACAACACAGCTATTTATGCACTAATTTTACTAATCCATCAATGATATTCAAACTACTGTACACTAAAACATCACGCCTGTTTTCCAAAAACAAATGCTTTTATCAGTTTTTAGCAAATCACCGACTGAGATCACATTAGCTGTGATGACAGTCCATCATTAATTGCATAATATCTGAAGATGTTGTGTGTATTATAATTCAATGTGTGGTGATAAGCATTACAGTATTCCAGAGCTTCATTAGCAGCATTACAGATATTGATGACTTAAAAAACAAAATGGACTTGAACTGGACAGAAAAGATATTGAAAAGCACGAAAATGCAAAAACATCACTTCTGCTTATGAATGATGGATGCTACCAAAACCATGTATTTGCTGCTTATATCATGTATATTTATTCAAAAGGTACTTACAGGACCATTAGAGGCTCTGTATGGGATCTACCAACATGAGGTAATATAATTACCCTAAATTATCATTTTAAGCCCACATGTTGGTAACAAACTAACTGGAAATGATGTGGATAATGTCTAAATCACTAACAGTTTGAGATCAATCATATCATGAGGGTGTGATAGTTCAGACAACAGTAATGTAAACAAACAAGCGAGATGAAAACACTTGGAAAGACAAAAAAAAAAAAAAAAAAAAAAAGAGAACGACTCCTTTTCAAGCAACGAGTCCCGGGCCAGAATGAGGAGTGATAAACAAAATTATTTAAAATGCATAAAAAAAAGAAAAGAAAACATTCAACCAAATGAGTTTCACAACATCCTTCTGTGATAAAACTATCAAACAAATGCAGTCATTGAAATAATACTACTGCATAATCAGAGGACTTAAATTATGAACACTGGATATTTGATATGCATACATACAGTATATACACATACAGGAATATCCTTCACTAAAAGTTTAGTACACTGAACTGTACAATAACTTCCAAAGGGAACTGTTCAGCAAAACACTGTCTTGCTTACATAGTAATACTATGTTTTACAATACAAGATCAAAATTGTTCTAAACGGAAAAAAAAAAGTTTTGCGCAAGCCTACACAGGCCACAAAGTGCATAAACGATCAGTCAGAAGCCACTGTTAGAGGAATCCGTAGGGTTGGAACATATCTGCAGCTTGCATTCCCACTCAAAAGGGGAAAAATGACTATTGCCTTACGACGATTAATCTCGTCACGACGTGGCATGTTGTTTGTAGGCAACATGCTCAGGGTTTGCATTAGCCACTACCATTTAGCCATCAAATTCATCTCTGGCTCTCGCCGTCTCCTGGCGTTCAAGTAGAGGCTTTGCAGCAGTTAACGGTGGCGATAAACTCGAGAACGCTCTATCTCGGTTCAAAAAGGCCCAGTGACGCAAGCAGGACAATATCTCCCAATTCAAAAATACCACCCCAATGTATATACTATTCTGATATCAGGACAACGGTATGGTCATCGAAAAACACACACACAAAATAAGTATGGTTAAAATTAACATGAACCTAACGAAGAAACACTTCAGTTTGAAGCACATGAGGGGCCACAGATCATGTGACCATCAATTCAACAACAGCAAATGGACATTTGTGCATGGACAACCATCTGCCAGTTTGGAAAGAGTGGAAGGTGACCTTTAGAGGAGAATGCTTGAACTAACAAATTCTGGAAAAGCAAAACGTCGTCTTTATGAAATGGAGAACTAAGAAAAACATCCTTTACAGTAGTGCTATTGTGCCACGTCTGAAAAACACTTTCTTGTGCTGCTTTTTTTCTTCAAAGACCTTCAGTCATTTTAGATCTTGACAGGTTTGTTTTTCTTTTTTTAAAAACAATGGCTCAGATAAAATGATTTTTGCAAAGAGTTTTTTTTTGTTGTTTCTAGCCAATTCAGGCTTTTGTTTTTTCTTCAAGCATTCTCCTCTTTGATTGTCCTTTCAAAACTGACTTTTCGTAAAACATTTTAAAACAAATGGACAGACAGCTTTAGCGAATCTGTTCACCATCGCTCATACTTTTTGGAAACGCTCTCCAGTCTGACAGGCTCGATTCCCTCTGGTTCTTGGAGACTATAGCCCCGCTTTGGGGGTCAGGGTTGACAATGCGTTTCTAGGATTTGTTCTACATCCTTAGGTCTTAGCCTGGGACAATCTTACTCTCTGTCTCCATCTAGATTTTGCTTTCTCACCCTGTTCGTCTCTCTCTTTCCTGTCTCTCTCCCTCTCTTTCCGGTCTCTCGCAGTCTGTTAACCATTGAGCAGGTAGACCACCAGCTCATAGGTGCACATCATTATAGCAGTGTTAGGGATCTGTCGGACCAGGTGTGTTGTGAGGCCTCGGTACAGTGCTCTGTAACCCTCCTCCCGGACCACCATACTTAGAGTTTGGAAGAACGAACGATACTTGCTGCCCTCCTCACGTAGTCTGGTACGAATAACCTCTGTCATGGGAGACAGACAAACAAAAAGTCAGGGAAATAAACTTTGGAAGATGACATACAACCACAAAAAAAGTGTTTTTCTGAATTTTTTATTAAAATACTAACCCTTTTATTCTATATCAAATTATTTTAATTATTATAATTAAATAAATCAATAATTGAATTGAATTAAAATGTAATTGAATAATACATTTATACAGTAAATTGCATTAAAATTTATACAAATTTACACATTTACTAATAAAGACTCAAGAGAGTATTAATGGTTTGAGGGTCAACATGTATATTCTGCATAAAGTGAGAATCCCGATTGTTTTTGTTTCAAATAGAGATCATGTATCTTCCATGATTTGAAGTGAAGCAAAAAAAAAGTTATTAATAAAAACATTTTTAAATGAATGATTCAATGACTCATACAAATGTTTAAATTGTTCCATTACTAAATGAATCAGCATTTTTGAACAAACCTCTTGAATGAATGATTCAATGACAAATCAATTTTTAACAGTCCCTTTTCACCACCTAGTGGTGAAAATGTAAATCGACATTGTGGACAAGGTTATTTGACGCACCAATTTGTATCAAAAATTACTTTCATTCCAGCACTTCTGTGATAATATGAATGAAATAAGAAGATTAAGAAATAAGATTGCATGATTGTTTGAATCAAGATTGTGGTCTTTAAATGATTCATCGTGCAGCTCTAGCACATGTAGTACAATATAACCAACTGCCAAATAAACGTGCCAACTACAAACAAACAATGAAAAAAAGGTTTTTACCGTGAGGATAAGCAATTGAGGTGGCACAAGTCTTAGATGTGGCAGCAGCCAGCATCATTCCGACAAAGTCCGAGGCATCTTTTACAGATTCATCTTCATCATCCATGTTAGCGTTGGCCTTGGACTCAATGAGTTTGCGTTTAATGCTTTCATAGATGACAAAGTGGATGACAGTCTCTGATATGCCAGCATAAGAAGCAGACATGCCCCTGTAGAATCCCCGTAACCCATCTGACTGATAGACCCGCCTGAAACACTCAAATGCACTCATGCGCCGTTCTCCACGGTTCCTGGAGAAAGACAAACACATGTGGTAAATGTCAAAAATCTGGTAATAATATTCCCTCGTTTAATGCCCCCTAAAATACATAACATTATGAATGATCATGCGTCACTGAACATTGTAGTAATGGCTGCTAAAACTTTAGCTTTGTCATCACAGGATTAAATTAAGTTTTCAAAAACAGAAAACTATTTTAATAAATGATAATATTTCACAATATTATAATATTATTAAATGATAAGAAACTTTTTTTTAATTACATGGCAAAAATCTTACCAACACTAAACCTTAGTATACCGTACTTAGTAATACTCACCTGGCATCGAGCTGCAATCGAGTCTTTATAAGCCAGATCGGGTTTGTTGCTGTGATGGCAGTGAACCCTGGGAAAAAGAGGTGTTCCAGATCAGGCTTGGAAGTGATATTGTCAGAGCATAGGACATTCAGCAGGTCTAATGACTCTAAATAGACAAACTTTCCCTAAAGAAACTCCACACTTCAGAGAAGTGCCGTGGACATCTGTAAAATATGCTTATGGCCTGTTTTTTTGTTTTTTTTTTTCATTTAAAATGTGAAAACGTCAGGGAAACATTACAGATTACAGATTCACTAGGCACTTATTTCATATTTTTGGGTAAGAGCCATAAGCACATCTTAGAGTGGCCACAGCAGTAAATAAGGCCTTTTAGCTAAAGCATTAAGCAGCTTTTCGTCTATAACAGGACTCTGAAACCAATGCTTTACTTCTTAAATATTTAGTCCTATCCTTACTGAATTAAATAGCATTTTATAGATAATGTGGAAACTAAATTAGATAAACATCTTTAGAAAAGAGTCTTAAATAAAAAAAAGAACCACTATTCAGTTACATAACTGCAGCCAAATCACTTTTTTATGTTAGGAAAATGGTTGTTTTTAACAGCATGGGCACTGAATTATACCACCGCTGTGATTGTTGAAATACATGTCATGCAAGTACTATGCTGGCAAGACTGTGTGATGTGACAAAATATTAGTAAATGACATTAGCACAACAATGGCTCAATTTATTTAATGTTTGCTGTTAAGGTATGTGTATGCATATTAAAATGATGTGTGACTTAAGAGTTTTAAACGAATCGTTATACTAAAAACATTTGCTCACACTCTGGCCATCCAATATGAAGAGGAGTTTGATTCTTCATGAGAACGAATTTGTAGAAATTTAGAATTACATCACTTTCTCACCAATGGATTCTCTGCAATGAATAGGTGTCCATCAGAATAAAAGTTCAAACATCTGATGAAAACATCACAATAATCCACACGACTCCAGTCCATCAATCATATGTATACTCTTGCTAGCGGTGCTTGATCTGTGCACATTTCTCTCCCGATTCAGACTTGATTATGGATTTGTTTCTTAAAAACATGCAGCTTTTCACTTCACAAGATTTTAACTCATGCACTGGAGTTGTGCGAAATACTTGTGGATGATTGTGATGTTTTTAAAGGATGCAATTTCGAGTTTTCCTTTCTCTTTGGAGTGTTACAAGCTGTTGTAAATAGATAGGATTCCTAAAGTTGCAAAGACTAAAGTCTCAAAACTAAACGGATATTCTTTATCAAACGTACGACTTGTCCACATCCCCTTGAAAATGGCTTGAACACAACCCCGCTTTTCTACGTCACAGAGTGGGTTTATTTTCATAACACCACCCAAATATTTCACAAAGAAAGAAGGTGGTACTGTTATCCTCGCTGTAGTGTTGTTGTTGGTGCCATGTTTTGAAGATGCTGTGTTTCATTGTGAAAGTAAAACTACTTTGTGCTTTCAAAATTGGACACAACTAGAAATAAGTGGTCAAGTTGAATTGAATTGTTCCAGAACAATTCAACACAAATATTAGAGTTTGTTCAGCGCATTTACAGAGAACTGATTCTTGATCCTGACAGAGCAGCCTATGCTGGCTGTGCACAGAGACTATAAAGCGGAGCAATTCCACCATTGGAAGGAAAGTAAGGCACTTCTGACTGATGCTACAAATGCCTGTTTATTGGCATACACAGAATCATGTTATGGTAAGGGGGGGGGGTGTTAACATTTCCGCCACATGCCTGCAGTATTCTGCCAATCACAATGCACTGGTTAGCTGGCAAATCAGAGCACACCTTGCTTTTTTAGAATAATGAGTTTTTGTTTCAGTAAGGTGGGGCATGAACACATTGCATTACACCAAATCCACAACATAATGTTCTTTTTTAAACATTATATGATATGACCACTTTAATTAGCTGTTTGGACTCATTCTGATGGCACCCATTCACTGCAGAGAATTTATTGGTGAACAAAATGTAACACTAAAGTTTTACTAATTTGTTCCACTAAAAAAAACAAACTCATTTCTGTCTTGGCTGGCCTGAGAGAGAAAATTATTTTCATTTGTGGGTCAACTATTTCTATTATGTGTGCTAGCGCTGTATTAACAGCATTAAAAGCAACAGCAAAATATTCTGCCTGATGTTGGTGAGAACAATTAGTTTATCTATTCAACTGCAGCAAAATGAAACAAAGCCTGAGCTTGGTGTTGTGGGTGCACAAATTATCCCCCAACTGAGAGAAAAAAAAAACAAAAAACGAAAGAGCATAAGACAATGGCAATTGGAGATGAAAATATTCATGTGCATTTCTAACAGTACAGTGTAAATCATCAGTGTTTTCTTAGGCTAAACAAACCAAAAGAAGTCTATTGAGCTAGAGTAGAAGCTCTAGAGAGGGTAAGAGGCCTAGGGCAACTGACTGGTGAAGGGAGGGGGGATGACAGATCGGTACAAGAGAGTAAGAGAGAGAGAGTGTGTCTCTGACGAGTACTCACAGGGGAGGGGCAAAGCTCCTCTCCTCACAGCTGCAGGACGAAGCCTGCAGATATGGGGGGCAGAGCAGGCTGGCTCACAGACCCTCACGCAGGGTGAAAGCTACAGTAAAGGCCTAAAATAGACACAGGCTTTTCTGTACCACAGTCACAAGCAGCAGTCCACATGCCCCTCAAGAGTCAATTCAAACCCATGAGGGAGTGGAACATGACAATAAACCCTGCCCACCTCCCATTAAATCCCTCCCTCCTCCCCAAAAAAGCCCCGCCCACCAATTACATCAAACAATGACCATTCCATCCCAAACATTTAAGAGTGCTTTCATTTTCCTTTCTTTTTGAATGCATAGATGGAGAAGGATGGTAAGAGAGGTGTGTGTGTGAGATATATATATATATATATATATATATATATATAGAGAGAGAGAGAGAGAGAGAGAGAAAGAGCAAGACAGAGTGAAATGAAAGTGATTTTTGAGTTTTAAAGGACATCATTAGACCAGTGTTTTTCTTTTTAAATGTAAAGGTACAGAACAGAGCTGATCTTACTGAATCTTGCTGAATTTCTCTTGATCATATCTGAGATTTAGCAATGCTGGGTCTTATAAACAGCTACAAAATCAAACTAGAATCAAACTTTATATCAACAATAACTTTAAGGAGGGTCAGAGGCAATGCTAACCTTGTCATTCCTGTTGGCAAAATCATTGCCGAGCACAATTTTGAAGTGGGAATTCTGGTAAGATTCAATCAAGGTTTTGCTTTTTAAAAAATACAAATGTTGAAAATTCTGTTGCATATTAGCATATTATTAAATATACCTGAAATAACTAACATTTAAATCACACATTTTATTATTAGAGTAAAAATTATATATATATTATATAAATATATGTATATATTGTGTATATTGTATATACATTATCTAAATTATATGTATATATTTTCTTTTTTTTTTGTATTTCAATGCTAATATAACTTGGTTTAAAGGTTTAAAAAAATAAAATAAATAAATACTAATTCGATGTTTAATACATTGAATACATGCAATAAATTGGATTCTTCTGCAAAATAAAGTGGTTAACAGAGAGCCTGCTGTGACATTTATGATTTATATGATTCAGTCAGAACGTAACCACAATGATGAACAATGTGTGGGCCATACGTGACATGCATCAGGTTGCAAAAACAGAGCTAGCAGCGGCTGTAAACTGATGCTGAAACAAAGAGCCATTAAGAAAAAGAGAGAAAAAAAAGTCACCTGTGCTTTTGAGAGGAGAAACCAGCACATGTAATGAATATTTCATAAGCCTCTCCCTTATCGGATACCAATTTTCCATTGCAGGCCTTCAGTGACCTATATTTAACCACTTTTGTAATGTAAGGGCTATGCGTGCTGCAAGATGTAGTTTGCCAGGCCGTGTGGCCCCTCTTTCTCTTATCTTCAGAGCACAGACAGAATAATGCAAGGAATGTTTACGTTTCAACAAATGCACTTCCTGTCTTGCCTAAAAACGCAGCCTACACATACTGCAATTGAATGACAAGGTTAGCATTCAGGATTGAAATTAAATGACAAAAAAGAAGTGCGTGTGTTTTTTTTTACTGAATTTACCTTTACAGAGGGTTACAGGCTGGAAAGGGGGCCATGTGTCAAAACTGTGTAATCACAAGGAGGTTAAAAAAAAAAAAATAAAGAAAAAAAAAAAAGAACTGCAAGCCAGCTACAGTGGCTACATTAATGTAAATAACCATCATCATTATTAATAATCATTATCATTAGGAGAATCATGATCATACCAGTGAGTAGAGACGTGACTACCTGAGGCGTCCCGATCCCGCCCGTGACAGTCGCGAGGACCGCTGCCCACCGCGCATGGCACTCTACATGTTAGCGTAGCGCCCTGCTAACGGCCGCTACTACACAGCACAGACAGCGTGTGAAGCCAGACTGTTTAGTAGCACACTGGCATGTAATGACTTATGTCCTCCAGCCCTCAAAAGGTAGAAGAAAACAAAAAAGGAAAAAAAGAAACTGGGAAAGGAAAGCACAACCCAAACTTTAAGGACCGTTTTTGCAATACAGCTAACAAGCTTTCAAGTAGATTGAACATACTTGAAAGTTAGGTTTATTTGTTCTAGTATAAATGCTCTGAAATTGCAGTTTTTTTTTATTATCGTTACATTTTTAATGCATATTGTATACAAGTAACCTACTTTTTATAAATTAGTCATTTCATTTTTCAATCTGTTTAACAGACATATTTGTGGTTAATATGATTAGCTTCAGAGAAAATGTTTATCCTGAAAGTCTTCAGTTGTGCTTTCGGTCTAAATGCGGTCATACCTTGAAAACGGTAACCCAAAAATTCTAAATTCTCCCACTTGTACTAGATGGTCACTAGGACAAAGCATTTATCGTAATAAGGCTGTCATAGCTAAAAACAAAAGCCACTGACAAACATTGGTTATAAAACACCCCAATGATGCAATCTCTGGTTTGTGCACACTAAGAGGTGAGTATCATTTTAGTTTAGTGTGTGAAATACAACAAAAAAGAGCCAATGCAAACTTAAGTCAAAAAATGTATTTACATGAAAGATGCAGCTGGGACTCTTACCTGCTAAACCAGCGGACAGCATGTGCACCTGTGTAGAGTCAGGATCAAAAACATTGTTCAGCTTCTCTTTGGCTGTGGAGTAGGCAGCAAAATAAATTGCTCTGTGGGGAAACAGAAATGAACAACATTCATTGGTTTTGATGTTCTGTTATACATGTTACATGTACATGTTATACAAGTGTCGGGTGTCAGTGCAGATATGGGGCGGGGGGACATTATATACGCAAAGTATGCTCAAGGTATGAGGTACATTAAATACACATGGGGGGGGACATTATATACACAGAGTATGAACAAGGTATGAGGTAGGGGAACATTAAATGTACAAGGTGTACACAAGGTAGACACAAGTGTAAGGTGCAGGTATAAGGTGCAAGTATGAGGTGCAAAAGATGCAAGGGGAGACATAAATACAATAGACGATAATGTTTTGTAAACAGAAAATTGCACTTCTGCTAAGTGCACAAAGCTATTACTATCTG
>JAUYWG010000032.1:15469006-15481287 GCA_034779775.1 Enteromius afrohamiltoni
TGGTTTTGCACCTGATGGATCTGAACCTTTTTCCAGAGGGCAAGATGTTAAATAGGTGGTGGTTAGGGTGGTGGTGGGAGTCCAGGTTTGCTACCTTGGCTGTAAGGATGTCTGGGATGATAGTATTAAAAGTTCACCCAAAAATTAAAACTACCCCATAATTTATTCACCTCCAAGCCAGAAAAAAAAAAAAAAAGATCCTGGCTCTCCCAAGCTTAGTAATGCTGGTGAGCATTATTTTGAAGCACCATAAACTGTATAAATCCATCGTAAAACTCCGGTTGGTTAACACATGTTTTCTGAAGCAGTTTGATGGGTTTTTGTAGGCAACGTCAAACACTGAGTCAGAGGTCAGCCAGTGATTTGAGTTCTAATTTTAAAAATATAAGTATTTTTGTTAGCAAAACCCATCAATCTGATTCAGAAGACATGTGTTAACTCCCCGAAGGCCTATAGGTTAGTTTTACGATGGATATGCTTAGTTTACATACATTTAGGATGGCTTGGAGGTGAGAAAATGATGGGGTAATTTTCATTTTTGGGTGAACTGTTCCTTGTTCCTGTGCCTAGTCCTACATTGAAACATAAATCTGAGCTGTTTCAACTGAAAGAAACTTGCATTGACTGATCTTAAAACATGTTTTCATCTTAAGATGCACATCAGTAATGCTTTTTTTCTAAGGCATGTTGAATACTTAAATTGAACTGAGAGAGAATACATATTAATAAATAAATATTAAATACATTTTTTATAAGTTGGTGTTGATTGTACATTAGCCATCCCAGTTTCTAACAAAACAAAAACACGGTGGAAAGCTATCTTGGGTGATGTGGCAAAAGTATGTCATGCTCATCATATCATATCCTGTATTAGCTACCAGATGTATTTTCTTAGGCAGGGCAAATGCTGAAAAAAAAAAATAAAAATCACAAGGATTATTCAAATAAAATTTTCCAATGTAGGATTTAAGCCTCTCTCACTGGGAGTTTTTTTCCCCCTCTTCGCTTTAATCTAGATTACATAATTCGCACACAACAAGGGCAAATTTTGAGGTCTCAATGAGCAACCTGCCTACAAGCCAAGCAGCCTGATGAGATGCTTATAAACACATGCTTCCTCTTGCCTCTTCAGAACGACAGCCAATCATCATTCTTCCACACTTAACTGATAGCCAATCAGAACCCGGTCTAAATATCTGCCAATCCTGTGCAAGCATAATGCTGTATTTTGGCGAACGGCTTAATTTGGCCATCTGAATGAAATAACGCGACCTTCACGGGAGGATGTTACATAAATAATCACAAACTGGATTTATCTAAAAACTGCAATTCGTTATGGTTTACGGTATGAAGTGTACTGTCAGTACGTGAGCATACCAAGCCTTATTCTTTACATACTTGTGCGTTTAATCTTTATGTAACACAAACAGTCACGAGGCAGCCATTCCAGCTGTGACGGCAGAGGACAAACAGAACGGGAATGTTGAGAAATACATGCACAGATGGAGACAGACACACCTCCTGCAGCATAAAAAGGGTGCAAACACTGAAATACAGACAATTTAAGTGGCTTAGTTGCAACACCATCTCCCACATACCAATTTAAATGCGATTAAACTGCACAGGCATGCACCTTAAAGCTCAAGTGAATGAAGGCATGAGAGCTGCTAGTTTCTGCAGCATAATGATGACACACTACAGTCTATGAACAAAGCACAACTGATTCATATAAGAGACAGGGAATATTCGCTAGATCCATACAGAACAAAGAACCGATCACAGTCCCTCAAATGCTACAGTAGCTTTACTTTTGAAAAATTCTGCATTTAAAGTTCACACAAGAATACACTACCACTTGAGTTGCAAGCTCCTATCTGTCAAGAACTAAGTGAACAGTGTGACAGAAGGCCCATAGTCAGTGTAGTCCATAATAAGACAGCGACACGATCCCCTGGTGATGATACACTTAGATTAGAGCAATGAGACATGACCAACGGGCCCCTTATGTAACAGTCTGAGGAAAACAATGTTTTTTCTTTTCCATCTCAACTGAAGTGAGGAAATACAGCAAATCCCAACAGGAAACGGTTATTATAGACGGTTTCAATGACAACAACATAATCAATCAATAACAACAGCTAAGTCCATCTAGAGTAGTTTATTTTCTTGATAACAAGCGAAATATGTTTGCTGCGTAAATCAGACGGATTTATTAAAAATGCAAACTCATTCACTGCCAGCAGGCGGGGCACGAGAAAAGAGAGGTTTCCCCTGGTAACGGCTGTAAATAAAGCAGCTCTGAGCTTACAAACACTGCCTTATATGCAAGATGAAATAAACATGACAAGACTCAGTTTATTCATGTTTATTCAATGAAGCCTTTTGGAAAATCTGCCTTTTTTTGATATCGACAAATAAATATATGGCAAACACATCCCACAGCACAATAAACTGAGACCAACTTCATTACTCATCATTAGCTGCATTTGTAGCCGGCGGCACTAACCAGACCACTAAAATAAACACAGACCGAAGTTAACTTCGGTCCAGGCGTGTAACAGTCTATTCCATGGCTCAAAAACGAAAACAGCTGACGAGTTGAACACATATTCGTTTGTGACAGAAAATGAAAGTTGTTAGTTGCTAATAACATACTACAGTCAAGTATTCATCCTATTCATTTACTCCAGAGCAAAATGGGGTTTGAGTAACCTTTAAAGGTAGGCTTATCATGAGCTATAGGGTTGTTAACTGTCAGCATTAATTTCATTAGCTTAAATAATCCTATTTAAGAGTGGAATTTCAAGGTAAAATATTACATTATATATAGTGATTGTGCATAGAAATGTCTAGAAATCAGAGAATCGAACAGAGCAAAAAGCTAAATCCCTGTTCTCTCAAACTAGGGCTGGGCGATTTAATCGTCCATTGATTCATGTGCATTTCGTCAGCAAAGCCGGTTCATTGATTAGCGGTACATCTCAATCAGTTGTTTTTAAAATGAGCAGTTGATACAGAGCCGTAGATCACTGGCGAGCGACGCAATATCGCATTCAAAATGAATCGCTTATTCTGAAGACAATATTACGTGGCACCTCAGTGATCTACGACTCTGTGTATCAACTGCCGCTCATTTTAAAACAGCTGATTGAGCTCATCAAAGAACTGGCTTTACTGACGAAATGCGCATGAATAAATCGATGATAAAATCGCCTAGCCCTATCTCATACTACTAGGTGTATACTAAGTGTATAAGCATATTTTGCAATAAACATAACATATATTGTTTTTTCTTTATGTTTGATCATTTTAAATCTGCATTGTCATTGAATTTGAAATGCTCCTAGGATTGGGCTCTTTCCATCATTAAATCTGGTATGTACAGTATTGTACTCATATTTTTTAAAACGTTTTTTGCTTTAAATCAAAGTTTGCTGCACTATCTAGCATTTGTGTGATTTGTATATGGGTCATACCTGGATGGAGCCACTCCCACCAAGTTGGGCCCCAGCCCCCTAAAGAGTGAGCGAGGACCTTCTTTCTCCAGTATTAACCTAAGAAAGAGAGAGAAATGTAAAACATGTAAAACAATCCACTGCAGTGCCTATAATAAAGCATAGTGGATGCTAGCACCTCTTTCATTACACCAATATCTGCAAGATTTAACAAAATGTGACATGTTGTTGCCATGACATTCAACATTTGCTGCACCATCTTTAATAAGTTATCCAGACCAACTGCGGGGTTTGAGACAAAGCAGATAATTGAGAGAAACAATGCCTATCTGTACCTTACTCAATGCTGTCTGCTGAGTGTAACTACACATGTGACTGTGTAAATTACACAGAGAGCAGTCATTTTTAAAAATAGACCTCTGAAAATGTTGTTAGACCATCATACAAAGGTTACGGGAGTTGTGCTGACCAGCACTAAACAAACTAGGTGAAAGTTTGTTTTGCCTTCAAAAATGGACATGTTCAGATAATTCTAGAATTTCTCTTTTAAAAGTTTGTTAAAAAAAAAAAAAAAAACACTGCATCTGTAACTGGTTTTCTCCTGACCTACTTTTCAAACTTTTTCTTCTGATTCTGGAGTAACACAATAGGCATGAATAACACAGCTTGCCTCAGGCTAAAAAAATCATTCCAATCTTAAAGAAGACAGCAAGACTACACCCAGAATCATAGCATTGCAATATTTTGCCAGACTAGAAAATTCAACCAAATGTGGCATGCCGAGCACTCTTGCAGTGTATTCTCACAGCTACGCTGGGGCCAAATAATAGAAACAAACCAAATATTAAATCTATTTAACTCATGACCACCTGTGAATCACTGTACAAAGCCTTTTACAGAACTTGTCTATCATTTCTATCATGTAATTCAGAAATACTTATGCTACAAAAAGATTCAAATAAGCTGAAAAACAAAACCTTGTCTATATAATACTCTCACCTAATGCAAATGTTTAGGTTTCAAGGCATAAAAAAAACATTCAAAAGATAAATATATGGGATAGTAATGACTGGGCAACTGGCTCAAAACATTGTTATTGTTGATTAACAATACTAAAAGCATTTCTGACTCTATTTTGCAGCACATATGAAGAAGCAGGCATTCAAACCATTTTTCTACCGTTTCGCCTCTGTGGTCACCACAGGTGGTTATAATTTCTAGTCAGCAAGACAGACCCAAAGAGAGACTGAGCAAAGAACAGCTTTGATTGTAAGTACAAAGAACACTGTTGATCTTAAAGATCCTTTAAACAAGAGATTTCTTGTGTTTATGGTACCAACAAGTATTATTTTCTATAGAAATATGCTGCAATGTTTTGCCGGTTTTCACATGTTTTTGAAACATCTTCACAATGGCTTAAATGCCCTGGAGCATGATAAACCAGATTTTGCAAGGTTGGGTTTTGAAGTACTCACTTGAGACAGTGCAGAGGTCCTGGTGGGGACATGCGGGCCACACTGGCCCCATTCACAGTGCTGAGCTGAACTTCTGAAATGTAAAGAGTCACCGAAGAAGACTGCAGCCTCGTCTTCACCACCTCCAGCGGACATGTCAGTATTGCACCTACAGTGCCACCACACCTAAAAACAGAGAGTAAATATAAGTAACCACTTTCATTTACACGGTATGAAATGAAATATAAATATAAAATTTAAAATATATTTTTTCTGGATTTTGATTTGGTGAAAAAGTTTAAAATAACAGCAATTATATTTAAAAAAAACATTAGATGGCTACTTTTTACACACCACTATATTCTGTAATTTAATGGATTTTGCTTTTGTCAAGTATGAAAGGTCTTCTGGTATAGAAAAACAGGCTGCAGACATAAAAGTGTGCCTTTTTCCTTCAGCTGGCATCCACAGTGATTAAACTTGTGAATGCAGGCAGCATTGACTAACATCTGTCTGTGGGTCAAGTTTAACATGCGTTTGCTTACGTGAATGTACACAGCAGGGGAAGGAGGTGCAGAAATTAACTATGAGAGGAAAAATACCTAAAACAGCTTACCTGGAATAGTGTGTAAACCACAGACACTTCTCGTGATGGGTTTTCACTAACCAGCTTTATCAAGGATAGAAATAAACTGCAAACAAGATACTCCTACGCCACTAAATGTCAAAGGTCTGATAAGACACCTGTCAATCAAACTAATAAAAAGCTCCTTAAACAGATTCCCTGCTTTTATAATGGGTGCATAAAGTTGACAAAAAACAGAAGAGAAGGATGATAACACTAAACCTGCTGACCTCAGAATTGAATTCCTGTGTTCTAAAAC
This sequence comes from Enteromius afrohamiltoni, assembly GCA_034779775.1. Taxonomy (NCBI): domain Eukaryota; kingdom Metazoa; phylum Chordata; class Actinopteri; order Cypriniformes; family Cyprinidae; genus Enteromius; species Enteromius afrohamiltoni. Next base: position 15,474,800 of record JAUYWG010000032.1, read on the forward strand.
CTGCATCTCTCAAGGTCTATTTTTTGTGCTGCCTTTCAAAAGACCGACCCACATGCAGGGAGCAGCTGTGACCTTTGTCCCAGATATGAAGCCCTCTGGTTTGTTGCTGCTAAGGTTTACACACACACTCACTCACTCTCTCTAGTTGGCCAATAAACAACATGGTCATGCAGACTACATGAGCAAAACCCGTTTGCCACTCCTACTAAAATGCTCTGCAGAGGCCTTTTAGAGGAATTTCACTAGCTTGTATTATTGTTTCCAGATACTTGAGGTATTTTTACAAAAATATATATTACGTAAGGAGTTTTGTTTTTGGAAAAAAAGGGGAAGTAGTTCAGGAAAGAAGAGAGAAGCTGCATTTAATTTCTTCTGAAATGCAAGATCAAATAGGTGAAAATGTTACACTGAAGTGACCTTCCCTGGTCAATGATTAATAGTTTTGAAATCCAGTCAAAAAATCACCAGACCAAACTGGCCAAGTGGGTCCCACACAAGTACCACTTCTGGTGGTGTTCATGAAAACAATGTGTAGATTATACTTTTTTTTAGTATTGTATCGTGCACAATTTTTATCTAGCCAATTGCAATGTGTTTGTTTAAATTACAAGCCAGATTCTGATTATCTTTAAAAAAATAAATAAATAAATAAAATAATAATTTAGAATAAAACAAAGTTATTTGTTAACTACTCATTTACAGAAACAGTTGCATAGTTACAAGTTATTTAAAATTGATTACATAATAATAATGATGTGATATAATAATAATAATGATAATAATAATAAATAATAATAAGCATTTTTTGTTTTTGTTTTGCCTTGCGCTGCTGAGTGATTATCTATACCACAGGACAATCGATCGGTTTATCACACAGTTCTTTCAAGTGGAAGATGATCTCTTCTATTCTCACAGTTAGCCTTATAGCTATAACTTATCACCAGTTATTCTGATATGCAGCAAGTATGAATCAACTAACCTGAAAATACACCAACCAGTGACAAAACCCTCCCATGAGGGAATTTTGCCCACGTTTTACTGATGTTGTTATTATTATTATAAGCTTCTTGTTAGACCTCTTATCACCCTCCAGGGTCGGAGTCATCAAATGACCTTCAGAGATATAAGCTTATTATATCTTATTGTTAAAAAAGAAAGACTCCCCTTATATCTCCATTACATTCCAGATTGTAAAAATTAGCAAGGAAGTAACCTTTGATTCAAAGAGCGAGTGGAAAATGTTGATTGTATGGTCCTTGTAGAGTGCAAAAGAGCAGCCAGGGACATGTAGGAATGAGAATGGAGTCAAAAATAGCTGTACTAATACTAGAGAGATTGCTGTCAAACATCCAGCGTCAATAGACAGTTGAAACCACAGGCCTACAATAAAGCTTTTGGTTTGCTACAGGAAATAGTATTGCTTTAGGTTCACCCGAGTTTTTCCTGTCTTTCGTCTGACATCTGCATGGCAAGAAGCATGCGTGAAAGCATCAAAGCAAACAGCACTTCCTGAAAATAAGAAAACGAGACTTCCAGATGATTCTGTGACAACACCAGAGGCGACTCTGAATCTGTTGCATGACCTTGCTTTCACAAATACGGCATCGATCATCTGTAGCATGAAGACCCGCTGACAGAAGCCAATTCACAGCAATGTTGAATGAGCATCTACCTGACCTTTTACAACGGTCAGCAGATTTTCTGCATGGAAAGTGTCTATTGTTAAAATTAATCAAGCCTGATAAATGTCAAAGAGAGAGGCATCAATATGACAGTTCTGATAGATCAGTCTGCCTCGGCTTGCTACTCACCCTCCAGCAAACAGATGAACCAGGGTGTCCCTCTGACTCATCCTTTAGCATTCTCCGCACCCACACCCAGGCCTGCAGTGCGAGCAAGAGCCGGACAGCTCCGCCGAACCCGCCGCGATTCTGATGCACCGTTCAGTTTAATTGATGTGGATGAGGATAAAAATGCGCACAGTTATTCAGCCCGACGTCTCGCGGGCGAGTAGCGTCGCGCGATGCAGCTAGCTCAGCCCGCTAACGGCTGCTGATGTGCGCAGACGCCTCTTTTTTGCCTCTAACCGGTCCGTTTTAATTTATCACGATCTTTTCTTTTAAACGATACAGTCGGGTATTGGATATCGAGGTTGCGGTTGCAGGGGATGCGTTTTTGTGGCGCAAAATCCGCGTAGTGTCGCTTGTGCCTGTGATTCAGAGGCTGCTGAAGAGCTGACTGAGATGGACAGCAGACTCGCTATTTACGAGCCAATAAGCAACCGCAAAACAGAGGCCGCGATTGGTCGGTTCGCGGCGTGACGTCTTTTTACCCCGCCCCATCATGCTCCTTTCACATGATCATGCAATTGATAAATCTTAAATATTGATTTATCCCGTTTCCAGAGGTTAAGACACATATTTGCAAATGTGTTTTTAGGGCAAATTTAATTATTTCTGCTGTTATAGCGCCCCGGAGACGTTAACTGGGTTTAGTTTAAAAGTACAGCGTCATATTTCTAGCTAAGAATGAATGAGGGCATCAGAAATATTATATTTGGTGTAGCTATTGCGATAGACACCACTATCAGTTGATGCACTGCGGGTCTTCCCGTGCACTTGGATCCCCTCACATGGGAAAAATATTGAATTGGTTGCTGATAAAATTTAGGAAGGAAGACATGTAGGGACATGTCTTCCCTTCTTCAAGATAATGGAACAAAAAGATTTTTGACACTTGTAGAGCAGATTTATTTACTTTTAATCTGTAAAAAAAAAAATACAATTTGTTAGATATTATTAGGATTTTTACCTGATTATTGAGAAACTGGAATATTCAGGAAATATGCAAAGTGTGATTAAAATCTTTAAAAATCCTTTTAATCCTTAAATTACATTTTTAGGGTGTATTCCTTTTTTCCTAAATATACTCAGTTCTACAATATTTATTTGACGTACAGTAAAAATATTTTAAAAATATCTCTTTGTGATACTTTTTCAGTCATATAAAAAATTACATAAAACAAAGAGTTGCATGGAAATTATAGCACTTCATAGGACAAAATTGAATAAGAATACTGTAATATGTAAATTAATGAAACCTCAGAGGACCAGTGTGTCAGCTGACAGGAGTTACAGCACCACAAATCTGGTTTCCTTACTAAACAGCTGAATAAAACGCACACGCCTCTTGGTTTCAAGATTAGAGCTACAACTGAGCAAGTTCCGATCATGTGCATGGGAAATCTAATTCTCATGGCATGCCAAATTAATGAAATGCAATGAGAAAGGTCTTTAGACGGTGTCTTCAAGTCCCATCCCTTTACAGAGTTAAAATTGTTTAGATGGTTGACTGATGGCCATTTTGTTTTTTTACAGAAATGGCAATCATAGGGCTGCATCTACAAGAACAATGCAATATAACCAAGGGGGGAAAAGTATTTTACCACAATGAACAACTGTGTGATTTTAGCTAGGTTAGAGGATGCTGCTGATATATATATATATATTTTTATTATTTATAGTTTATGGGCAGGAGAAATAATGATACAACACGAAAATGCTGGAAACTGGCAAATATAATTGCTTTGATTCCTGAATAAGTAAAATAACTAAATATGTTATCAGCTTCATGTAATTTTCATCTCACGCCATGAGTAGTGTCACAAGAAAGCTACAATAAAATTAAAGTTTGATGTGCAGCACCTTGGAATCCATTAGAACTTACATAACCACTCTCATTAGCAATGTTCCTAAACCGGTGCTGGAAAAATAGGTCTGTGATTAACTGTGCAGCACATTATTCCAATATATCTATTGCCAAAGGGAACAAAGTTCACCATCAAACAGTTTGTGCAGATCATTTCTATTCTATTTCCAGATATTGTCGTGCACTGAGAAGCTATTTTAAAATGCAGTGTTGTTGTTGCATTTAAGTCATCATATTTTAAATCAGTTTAAAATTAAACCATGATAGGAACATCTGGAGAGCAATGGTCAGCAGAAGAACTTTGTTTAACATAGATGAGAATTCTAAAATTAGATGGATCTGTAGAGTCAGTTATTCCTAACGCCATACAAAGAAAACTTGCTTGACCTATAGTCTAAACATAGTTCTTTGAGTATTTGATTTTATTGTTTTTTTTAAACTTATTATAAATTATAAATATTTATTGATATACATTTATTTAACTTCTGATACAACAACAATGCACCAAATAAAATATTTTTTTTCTAATGTTAATTTAGTTTTAATTTTCGCCTTGTTTTAATAAGAATAACATGTCTTCTTATGTAATCCTCACACCATTTATTTATTTATATTTGACATGGCCAGCAATAAACTATTATGATTCCGAACTCAACATTTGTGGGTCTACAGAAGAAGGTATGGAAAAATATGAGATTGGGTAGTTCACATGTGCACATTCCAAGCAGTCATATTGCACATTAACCTCCTTTAATCTTTTAACCTCCACTTGTTTTAACCTTAGGGGTCAAATATTACTTTCGTACTTTTCTAATCATTCTAATCCTATTTTGTTATCATTTTAACACCGATTACTAAAATTCTTAGATATATTGAAAATATTCTTAATTTATAACTCAGTCATTTAGAAATAAAAATAATAATAAGATGGCAAAAATATGTAAAAACCGATCAGCATGTAAAAATGATGTCACCTGAGAGGTTGCATCTCACCCATCATACAATGATTCAACAATGCTACATTGATTAGTGTGTAAAACCGGGCTTTTGTTACTTGACCAGACCCAAATAAAGACATGCGATGGCTGTAACACTACCATAATACACATCTCGTGTTCCCCACATAGATAATGAGAGTCCTGTCCAGACCTCATGATTTTTAGTGTGTGTCTGGTACGAGTTGTCTTCTAATAGAGTGCACGTTTTTCAGCTCATATGACTCACATGAGTCCTGAGTGAAGTCTTTTGCTGTCCAGTATCTGATCAACTACACTAATCTGTCATTCTGTGGCTCACATGATAGACAGCAACAGACATTAAAGCTGGGCCAAACACACAAGGTCAATCAAAGCCTGTACATACTGTCTTGATTGTATGCTTATGTTATGCAATACTTTTAAACTACTTTTCAATTTAGACGTGTTAATACTGTTAATACTAGGTTTTATGTGCATAAATGTATATATATTCTCTTAAAGTTAAAGTATCTTTTTTAGATATATATACCGTAGATACATATTATTATTATTATTATTATTTTGCAAATGTACATGCAATTCAAGGCAAGTTTTGTTGCAATGGCATTAATGAATAAATGATTGTTCAAGGTTGTTTTGATTACTATGGGAAGTCACATTTTTGGTGTTTTGTGTTTGTTTACTGTTTTAGACTTTGACATGGCGATGATAACCAGAATGTCAGCACAGAACACAAAGTGAAGCACAGGTCAGAGTCAAATCAAGTTTAAATATGCACGATCCACCAGCATGTAGGTTAGTCTTCCAAAGTTTCCAGATCTTTCTCTGGTTAAATTTTAGTCAAAGTGAAATGTTGACATTAGAAATGAGTGGGGCTGAACCCTGGATGATAGTTACCATCATTTGATTAATGCTTATTTAGTCATTTTAATATAAAATAAAATAGAACTAAATATTTAGAGGGCCATAATTATTGCAAACAAGGTAATCAGTAAAAATGCCGAGATGGTAAAACATGAGCATCACAAGTTTTTATAGTGAGAGGTGGCGACATCTGCTGGAGATGTGTAGTAAGAAAAACTAAAAAGTCTTTAGTCTGCTTGTCTGCCCTCTAGTGGCTGTACACACAAACGCACACACATTTGTTTGAGAGTGTACCCATCGAATATATATTTGTATAGATTTATTTATATAATTATATTTTATATTATAAATAAATATATTTAATACAAAAACATAAAACAGTTTTCCTAAATATACGCACATGTTTGTATTTATATATACATTATAAATATACACAGGAGACACATATTATGTTATATATTATGTTATTATGACATATATTATCTCATATATTATGTTAACACATTTTGACAGCACTAGTTTTATTTTGTTAGGATATCCTGCTAAGGGACAGTGATTGAAAACGAGCTATTTGGATAAATTTTGTACAAAGCATGAAATGGAAAAAATTGTTAAAATTGTACATTGTACATTCTTTTTTTAAAAAACGGATGATGATAAAAATAATTAAAAAAAAATAATACATTTATTAGAGTGGTCCACAAAAAAACTAAAAAAACAACTATATATATATATACGGTCATTTAAAAAAATTAGCATATTGTGATAAAGTTCATTCTTAAACAATTAGCATATTTCATCCGACCAATAAAAGAAAAGTATTTTTAATAAAAAAAAGAGTCAACCTTCAAATAATTATGTGCAGTTATGCACTCAATACTTGGTCGGGAATCCTTTTGCAGAAATGACTGCTTCAATGCGGCGTGGCATGGAGGCAAT
>JAUYWG010000032.1:15501371-15515523 GCA_034779775.1 Enteromius afrohamiltoni
AAAAATGTAATGATATTATATATATATATATATATATATATATATATATATATAAATGCAAATAAATGAATTAATTAAATAAATGACTGACTAAATAAATAAATAAACCAACAGTGAATTAAAAAATAAATGAATCAATAAATTGTCAAACTCATTATTCTTTGATACCAAAATGTTCCTGGCGATTAAATTAATTTAATTTAATTTTTGATGTCAAACATTTACTGTTTATCTGCCATAATACATATTATTATTATTATTATTATAAAAAAAAACAAAAAAAAAAACATTAGTCTTTTATTATCTGACATTCATCAGCTATTTGCTTTAACTTGGAAAAAAAAATAATGGGCTTATCAAAACTGACCAGAAACAGACCCTAGTTTTCAAATGACGTCATATTTCCAGAAAACCCCAAAAAGTCTTGCGACTGCATCTGGGCTTGTCTATGGGTAAAGTAAGTTATATAAGTTACCTGTCTGTGTTGATCTTTTATCTCCTTTCCTCTGCCACCTCACACTCCCTCAACTCTCTCATTCCCTCAATGTCTTTCCCAGTCCCTTCCCCCTTCTCTTTCTCTTTCTGTCTCCTTCTCTTTGTATTCTTATCTGTCACTGCTCCTTCCTGTCTCATGTTTCCACACATATGCACACTGTCAACACTCAACAACATCTTTCAGTAGAGTAAACCTTCTATAGTAGCGTATCTCTCTCTCCCAAAAACTTGTTCTCACTCTCATTTTTTTTGTTGCTGGCAGATTTATGAGAATCTTGTGAAAAATGAGCAAAAGTATTCCTCTGTGCGTTTGCCAGTCTGCTTTGCGTCACACCACACGTAGAAGGGGTTCGCTCTCTGAGATGGTGGCATTTTTGTGATGGATCCCTTTCCACAGACAGCATCACTCTCACGCCGACAATTTCCAGTGTCTACCTCGCCGTTTCGTGGGTGATGGCTAACCTCTGACCTGGATGAGGCCATCCTGTGCAGACAGGTGATGACAGCCGTCAGAGAGAGGCAGACACCATTTGTGCTTGTCAGGCTTTGAAATGCATCACATTAAAGACCCAACACTGAACGGCTCTCCTGAGTGGTGGTTTGATGTGTCTGATTGCTTTTGTTCTGACATGTTGGAGCTTTGTGGGTCTGTTTGGAAAGTCTTCACGCTTCAATTCTGTTTTGTTGTTCACTCGAAAAACAAGTGAGAAATTCAAAGCTGTACATTCAACAGTAAATTGATCAGTTCAGCATCAAGAGTGTTATTAATTCTTCCATCCATTCCTTCTTTTCAGATTTGTACTTCCCTTAAAATGTGATATTTTATCAAAATTACTCATATGCTCTCACTCATATGCATTTTAGAAAAAAACAATGTTCATTTGACAAATTACTTGACTCTGAATGTGTTATTTTTGTCTGACATTTTAAAAATTACATACATAAATTTTACAAAATTATGTTCTTTTGAACATTTTTTATTAATCAGTGAATAATGTATCATGGGCTCTACAAAATAACGAATCCAGAAATATTCATATTAATTACTGTTAACATTAATAATAACAATGGCTTTTGACGGTATTATCATGCATTAAACCAATGCATTAAAAAGAAATAACTATATACTATATATTTGCCAGACTATATAAAGTACTGGCTGCTAAAAAATGCAGCTTTGGCATCCAAAAAATAAAATTAAGTAAATGTGTAGCGAATGAGCAAGGGAGGCAGTCGGATTCCAATTGCAGAGTGTTTAATAGCAAACACAGGAGAGTACAACAGGCTGAGTCCAACAACGGCAGACAGGAATGTAGTAGGCAAATCCGTGAGCGAGAATCCAGTAACAGGCAATGGGTCAAACGAGGAACAAACAGTATCCAGGGGGAAAAGGTAAGAATTGTGGTCAAAGGCAAACGGGGTCGGTAACAAGAATCCAGGTGAGAACAATACAACAACGCAGGGAAAAACACACACAATGATGAGCGGGAACATTGGGAAAACAGGGGTATAAATACAGGGGTTAATGACATGAATGGGGAGGAGAACATATTAGTTGCTGTGGCGACACATGAGGTGGGTGGAGACAAGGAGCACATGTGACCGAACATATAAGGAGTGGAAAAAACACAACATACAACAAGCAGGCTGGAAGTGCAACGTAAAGTTCAACTGGCACTTCCAGCAGATCATTACAAAATGTTCAAATATATAAAAATAAAAGCATGAAATCATAATAATAATAATATATATATATATATATATATATTTTTTTTTTTTTTTTTTTTTTTGGATCAAATAAATGCTCTTTTAGTATGCATAATAAAGTGCTTTCCAAACATTACAAAAATCTCACAAAACGCCAAATTCCCATTAGATTTTCAGGTCTCCTAGCAACCAAATTGCAGAATATCATTGATTCAGTTGTACTATTTCTTCTGTATGTATATGATTATCAAGTGAGAGACCAATTTGCTTTCTTCTACACCTGTGTCTGCAAACATTGGTTGCAGACACAATACTAACCAGTATTGTAGGGCTGTATTTTTACTTGAACAACAGGGGCTGCTGGAAAATGTAGTTTTCCCATTCAACTTGGGAACAACAACTCCATGTGCAAAGGAGTCATGTGAGGTCAGGAGTGCCGTGTACGCAGTGATGGTGGTTAATTGGACATCACCACCATTAAGAACAGAGAACCCGGTGGCCCCGGCCCAGTCTAGAGCCGAGAGAGAGACTCATTAGTATAGCTCCACTCAGGCCTGCCCTCACAGCTCACCTGTCAGTGAAGCAGATGGACAGTAATGGCTTGTGTTTGTAGCTGTGGAAGCAAGTGTGGGTGTAAATGTATGTGTGTATGTGTGTGTCTATAGGTGTTTGTCTGTGTGGCGGTTCTTCCTCTCTGTTTCTCCTGCAGCTGTCTTGCTTAGAGAGGTGGGAAAGGAGCAGTGGGGCACGATGTCTCCTCTCAGCTGCAGGTAAATGGACAGAACTGTCTGCTGTGAGGGAACAGTGAGTCCAAATAAATAGTAAACATTAGATCTCAGCGGTACCTGCATCAAATTTTCAGCACTGAATTAAAATTAAAACCTTGAAGATAAAACACTCTCAAGCTATTTGTAAGGCATATGTAACTTGTATGTTCATTTTATTTTTTCAAAATTTTTGGTGTCACACCAGGGCACCACATATATGTATGTGTGTGTGTGCCATCACATCTATATACACATCTATTGCTTCATTTTGCAAAGATATTGCCATATTAGCATTTTTATCCATAGAGTGAGGTCTAGCAAGTCTGCAACCTGATGTTTTTAGGCTGTAATCTAGAAATGAAAGACCAAATGTGACAAAACAATAGTTAGAGGTCAGACTGTGGGAGTGTGTCCTCCTCCCCTAATTCTGACAACAACCTGAACCCCATTGCCTCTCAGCTCTTCTTTATCCAGCTGGACATCTCCTACACACCAGCAATCTCTCCACTTCCTTTTCCAATTACTTCTAAAACAGGCTGCTATTAAAGAGCATTAGTTTTCCTGAGGGAAAAAAAACTATGTGTGTGTGTGACTGTCATGTCCAGTAGCTCAGCAGTGGGTGGCCTTTTGTGGGAGGAATGGAGACCAGCCATGAGAGATTAAGCACCCTTGGAGACGCGTCCGACGAAGCTCTGTTTTTTTTTCACACTTCTCTCACTGTGCTTTTACTGTAGCCAGTTTGGAGGCATAATACTGCACAGACTTGCCCGAATGAGGGAGAAGATAAAGAGAGAATTGAAAAATGTAAATGTAGTTAGGTGTTTTTTTTTTTTTTGTAGTGTTAGCTGTCCATTGAGCACAGAGGTTGTAACTGGCATAGAGGATTGCCAGGTTAGTGCAGCGTGCTTTTTTTCCCAGTCTAATTCATGCTATGCTGTGGTGATCTAATCCATGGTCCCTCCTGCTAGATTTCAGACCAGTGTGGGCAGCCTGGACCGTTCTCCACACTTGCATTCAGTCAAGAGCGTTAATGAGGGATGTTGATCAAAGAGCCTTGGTCCCTTCGGTCCACCTCTTCTGTCTTGCTCTCGCTCTCTTTTCTTTTCTCCTTTTTCTAACTCTTTCTGTATGATCTAGCAGACTTCTGAGAGAACAAGCTTGCTTAGAGCACCAAGCAAGCACAAACGCCATTAATAAACCACTATGGATGCTCTACTAGGCATTTAATAATTGCTCTCTCTTTCCTATCCAGCTCTATCTCCTCCAGGCTAGCCGTTGTGCTGGTCAGACAACCACTTGAGCTATAGGGAGCATTAAATGCATGTTAATGTGGGGTTAGAGGGTGGACCACCATTAGGCTGGTACTTGTCAAGGGGACGTCTGCGTTAGAAACAGAGATGTTGTGTTCACCACCGAATTACGCTATTTGTTTAACTGGGACATGGAGCATTTCCAGACGACTGCAAAGTCACAATCACGGGAGAAGTCTGGTGGCCAAATGTGCTCACACCTGTTCTGGTGTGCTATTTGCTTAAGAGCGCATTTCTGTTCCAATACAACACCATCTTTAATATCGCATTGCTGGATTTAATTCAAGAGGGTTTTTTTTGTTTGTTTGTTTTGGAAATCTTAGATACAACTTGTTGACTGAAAAAAAGTGCCTGAATTAAAGCATGACATGACATCCAAGAAGAACATTTTGTGAATGCTGCTCTTTTACAGTTCATTTTCTAGGTGAAAAAATACATAAAAAACAAAATCTAATAAATGTCTATTAAAATAGCTCTTAGATATCATTCAAATAAATTTAGTTTTAGAATTTGTGTAATATACTGCAAGTTTTAGCTTAAAATATTGCTTTATTTCACATGAATAGCAAATGTTTTATGTTCTAAATTACTTATTGATTGCATATGGTTTATAACAGTTTCTTAAAAAACAAGACAAAAATATTGATTATGAAAATAATTTTTAATAATTTTTCTCCAAATATACTGATTAAGAAAATAATTGCTGCAAGAAAATATTTAAATATTTTTTAGTTGTTTAAAGTGTAGACTTTACTTTAAATGTTTATTCAAAAATTAAAAGAAAAGCAAACGACACATGCCAATAGTACATTGCAAGTTATGTAGATAATATGTAATTACATTACATTTTAAATGCCATTTCATTGTTTCTACTCTAATATGGAATGTTTAATTCAATACATTACTCGCAGTATCTTTTTTGATTGTTACAAACCTTACTAGCAATTTCTGAGTGAAAACTGTAAATCCTTTTGTGTGTGTAGATAATAGACAAAAAATGAATGCAAATAGAATAATTAAGAATTGGAAATGCACGAGTTCACATTAAAATCTTTGACTTGACTTCAGACTTTCGTATCTTGTTAAATCTGAGTACTGTTTGCAACATCTGTTGAGATCTTTCCTAAAACTTCATGGTATACACACACAAGATTACTAGTATCAGTATACAAAGGAAAAAAAAAAAAAACGGAAGAATAAATGCTTTGGTCTCCACGTAATCTCAATTCTGTCTTATTAGTATTAATGTATACTACTGTATAATCTTCTATGTAAATCTAAAAAAACGAACAAAAAAAAGCACTGTCCTCTAAACAGCCCAAATCTCTCTCTCTCTTTTTTTTAAAGTGCATTATATAAAAGCTGTTGTCTCTGGGGTCAGGGAATGTTCAGTCACACAGAGCTTTTCATCACTAACGCCATTCTCTCTCCCGTCTGTTCTTCAGCTGCATTCACAGGCGAGCGAGACGGCTTTACCGCACTGCGTTTAGTGAGCCGAGAGCTGTGGAGAGCAGGGCCTTTATTCAGAGCTGTCTGCCTGAAATGGTAGGGCATTAGCTCACATGAAGAGCCTTTGTGTTTTTGAAGGACACTGTCATTATACACCTCCAGCATTGCGACCTCTCACTCATTCACTCACTCGAGAGAGGGTGAGAGGAAGAGAGTAAAAAACGACAGAGGGTAGGAAAGAGACAGTGAGAAAAGAGAAAGGAGCTTTTTGGCAGACAGAGACAAGTTGTGCTCATCTCTTTCATGTGTTTGGCGGTACAGTCGAGAGGAGGGACAAACCAAAATCCTTTTTCTTTTCCCTCCTCAGACACTAGAAAGTAGGAGACTGTTCCTTTGCAGTTCTCATGAGCACTGCTAGATTTATGCTGAAGTGGACACATCAATAGCACAATAGCACATGCACACACACTCAAAAATAAAGATGTTCATGCACAATAACATTTAAGCCCCCAAACACCAAATCCATGTGCCCGCTAACTTCAAACAGCCTAATGTCAGGATGTAGGGAAATTATGGCTAATGTAAATGAGTAATACATGTTATTATTGACTGAATTATTGATATCATTTGTCATACAATCAGTTAAGGTCTCAAAGCTGTGTGCTACACAGTGTACCGCAAGATTAAGATTACGGCATGTAGCTGTAAATAGCAACAGTACTTTTGAGATCTGAAAAATTAGCTTGAAAGATGTTCCAGTACTGGTCTAACATACTCCCAGCAATTCTAAGGTTGAAAGAAGTTGAGTATATATTTAGTGCTCTGGATAAAAGTGTAAATGTGCATCTTATATTGACCTAATCAGACTAGTGCTGATAAGATTGCCTAAAACAATAATAGTGTGCAATTTGTTCATGACACATCATGCTACATTGTTAATTGCCACATAGCATGTAGTTCTTGCTCTCTGTGTCCCTCAGGAGCTTCAACATGACCGCCACAGCCACAATCGCACACCAGTCTGATTAACTGCATTTATCTGCGGAAGACACAGCAATAGAGGAGCTGATCTTTGAACCTTGGTTGTGACAGAATCCCCCGGAGAGCTTCAGGATCAATCTTCGCTGGACAGGAGATGAAGGTATGTCCCCCGCTTGCCTAACCGCTTTCCCATTCCTGATCTTATCACACACCATTGCGGCTTCCTTGAGCTCTCCTCCCATATCTGGAGCTAATCCCATTCCTTGTTTTTCCTCCCGGAAAATAAATCTCACTTTTCAGGTGATGCTGTTCTGGCCTATGCTGAGCTGATGGGAGTAAAGCTTCCCCTCAGGGCCTTCCTGGTTTACAGTGGCCATTCGGCGGAGCAGAGCCAACACATCGATCTCTCGCCTACGGATTATTTACAAAGGCACCAATCATTGCGGAAAGTGGAATGTTCAGTGGGAAAGTATGCTCCTTTTTGGCTCTCTTTCACAATCTCTGTTCTCTCTCTATTTCATGTGGCTTCATTAAGCTGGTCACAGCGCTTTTCCACTCATTTTTTCAAGCACTACTCCTTGTGTGAGTGGAATTGGCTATGACAATGGCACATGAAACATTAGCGACACCTGTGAGGGTGCAGGGCATTGTGTGATAAAGCACCATAATCTCCACAAGGACAGCACTGATATTTGGGGCACATAAGCATGATAATGGGATGCATAAATGTCAAAAGGTGACCTCTCCAATCTGAGGGCTGATTATCCTTCTGGATGTGTCATATTGTTCTGCTGCACTTAGATATGTTGCTCTCCTGTGGGCTGTTCGGCTTTTTGTGTCCTTTTCACATGATAAAGGAATGTGCTTAAAACAAACGCTCATTCAGACTACACCGGTGAACTTGGAATAAATTTAAAGAGAGAGATAGAGAGCAGGAAAGAGATAGAGGAGGTTTAAAGAGATGTAAACCACCTATATATATATATATATTACAACTCTGACATTACCTGTAGATTTTTATGCTGTTATTTTTTTTCTCATATAATGGATTGTAATTTATCATCAGTTCTCTGTACATATTTAAATTGGCTTTGATTTCTCTCGCATTCATAATTTATTTAGTGCTTTTAATCAATTAATATTTAGAAGGAAAGTGGAAAAAGTGGCACAATATTCAATAATTATAATAAATTGATTATAAATAAATCTTTTAAGCCCAAAATTGTATTTACTCTGTAGACACAGTATCAATGCAGTCCAATAATCCAAACCGAACTTATTTTACGAGGTGGCTAATTCGTACAAATTCGTATGACCTCTATTTCTTCTAAATCGTACATATTTTATGAGTTGCCAATATGTATGAATTTGTTCAAATAAAAAAACCTAACCCTGCCCCAAAACACAGGTCGTACCTGCGATATTAAAGGTCGTACACATTAGTATGAATTAGCACGAATTTGGAACCCCTACAAATATGTAGGAATTGGTCTTGAGACTGTGTTGAATAATCTGCCTTATTAATCAAAAATATACAAACCGAAAAATATATGAGGTCCTCGAAAAATATATGAGGTCCTGGACCACAAAACCAGTAATATAGTCAAAATATATCCAAAATCATATAAATTGAGTGAAATTAATAAATGAGCTTTCCATTGATTAATGTTTTTTTAGGAAAACATTTGGCTGAGATACAACTATTCTGAATGTTCAAAAAAAACTAATAACAACTAAATTAAATAGAACATTTAAGAATGATAAAAAATGCTTTCAAAGTTGTGCAAATGGAGTTTTTAGAAATGCATATTACTAACCAAAAATTATGTTTGATATAATTATGGTAGGTAATTTACAAAGCATCCTCATTGATGTAACATAATATTGATCATTTTGACCCATACAATGTATTGTTGGCTACTGTTACAAATATACATGTGCTACTTATGACTGGTTTTGTGATCCAGTGTGATTATTTTTTATATAACACTATTAACAAAATGTTTAATTCACATATACTATACTATAAACATATAATATACTATATACTAATAACTACACACTGTCATTACAACCGATTACAAACATAGAAATTAATTTGTTCAGGAATCAGCGAGGCAACACGTCAACTGCTGAAGCTGCTAAAACTTTCATTAGAAAATATTGACTTGAAAGTTCAAAAGTAAGTATATTTTCCAGTCTATTAAAATGCCGTTGGGGTCTCTGAGACCCTAAACCAAACAAGCAGGGAAAAATAGAAATGGAAAAATGGATCAGATGAGAGAAGGAGAACTCTCTGTGTTCCAGGGAGTTTTCAGGCAGGGTCCCAAGCATGGAAAAGCCCCCCTACCATTAATCTAAATTACATGAGCTCATTGGTCTTTACTGGGGAGGGAGATAGCATCACTGCCAACCTGCTCCACTTACACTCAAATATCAGCAGATCAGTTCTCCTCCAGCTCTCCACCACAGTAAAGCACAGAGGCGCTCAAGGTCAGCCTGAGAGAGAAAGACAGAACATTGTTTAATACCGCAAAAATCATCATGTTATCCTTGGCTGAGTCTGCTAACTGATAACAGAATGATTCACTTTGAAGTCTACAAAGGATTACAGCACAAATGAGAATTATGGGATGGCAAATAAATGTGTGATAGCATCTGGGACACTTTACAATACGGTTCTGTTAACAATGGAGTAGCTAACATGGAATAAGTTATAACAGTGAACAATATTACGTGTTTATTTCTACACATATTGATGCATTTTAAAACATTTTACGTGGTATAAATTAACAATAATGTATCATAAAAGAATATAAACCATGAATGGCAGCATATTTGGTAACACTTTACATTAAAGTTTCATTTGTTAACTATTTTTAATGCATTAACTAACATTAACTAACAACGTGCAATACATCCAGACAGCATTAATGTTAGTTATTAATAAAAATACAAATCTTCATTGTTTGTTCATATCAGGTCCATTAAATAAAATTGAATAGATACAACTTTTGGTTTTAACAATGTATTAGTAAATGTTGGAATCAACATTGATTAGGATTATTAAATGCTTAATGGACCAATTTGGTGTTTGCAAATAGTAATGAGTAAAATGTCATAGGTTTAAATAGTATTTCCTGCTGTAACTGTAGGGCAAATATAATATGTTCCCTATGAACAGCATATGTGAATATTATGTATACCGGTTGTTTAAATCAAATGTATGCTTTATATATGCTTTAAAGTAATCATAGCAGGTTTCATTCATTAGTTTGTCCGTTTAAACATATGCATTTAGCTTGAAATGGCATTTTTGTCAACATTAAAGCAAGGAAAGGAAGTGACATTTGGCCAGGTATGGTTTCCCATACATTTAACCCATTCGAGTGCACTCACACAGCGGTGAGAAGTGAACAACCACATACACACACACCGTGAACACACACCCAACACAAGGTGGACAGAGCACTGGTTATTCACTCACCCCACCCACAATCCCTGCCGGACCGGGGACTCAAAACCCACGACCTTTGGGTTACAAGTACAAGTCCCTATCCATTAGGCCATGACTGCCCATTTATTCTATAAAAATGATTTACATTGATTCTGACATCCAAAGACACAACAAAACATTTTTATCTCTTATTTGGTGGATTTTTCCTATTCCACTCCACTTGTTACAAGTGTTTTTCTGCCACCCCAATGCATGCACAGCTGTGAGTGATGTAACGTGATGTCCAGACTAAATTGTTCTATATGTATTTTCTTTATTAGTTTAACTGTTAACAAAAACCTTACTGTATGTCATTGCATATTTTTTATACTACAATAATCTTACTGCAGTTTAAAAAATGGAATTGAATTGATTTAAGAATATAATTAAATTGAATTTATAATTTTTTTTAGCATTCCTTAGTCAAAAAATGGCCTTTGTTCATTGTATTTGTGGTGTTGACTCTACTATTCGTTTTGTTTTTTAATTTAGAACAATATTACATTTACTATTGCTTTAAACGGGTTTTTACACATTAAATAATATTACCAAATAAAGTTTATATTCTAAAGTGCTATAAACAATCTCACATCTGAGCCAGACATCTCAAATTGAATCCGTCATCGAGACATTTTTGGTTCCATTTCCCCCAGTTCCTCCTATCTTCATTTCATAAAACCATCTGCAAAGTTTTTCAATAATTAGAGGTCTGAAACTCATTCTCTCTTGTTTCCAAAAGCTGTAAAACTTGTCATACACTGATGCCATTAAAATGCAAACTTCAGCATGGGGTTATTGTCAAAGCCCTCTCTGACTCTGCAAAATATGTAGTTATTAATTCACGGACCATATCGGTTTCAGGCTTGAAAAATTGATATGCGGCTGGCCTCCTTGATTTGGATTAGATAATGATCTAGCCCAGGGCCCCTGGGGGACATCACAATAGAAAAGGATTATGCTTCATATTCCAGAACCCTGCTTTGTTGGATTGAGTTCCCTCACGGTATGTTCTGCTCATGGAAATGTGGATGACTCAATCTTCTGAAGAGCTGATTGGCCAATTTGTTTTTTCTCCAAAACTACCCTTTGAAAAGGATACGGGCTGTGAATTAAAGTGTCTGAGGCTGAGTGTGTGTGTGTGTCACTTCACTAACTCTAACAAACTTGCGGTTGCAGTGACCCAGGTGTGTATTCGCCAACTCCTGTGGTTCACTTTTAATAGGATTATTTGTGCGGTAATGACCCTTTGACTGCTGATTTATTTTGGTGGCCCTCTCATGACCCACTTCAGGGCCCCGTCATCTCTAAGCGCTCAGCCCTGGCTCTTGGTCTCCTCAACAGCTGTGTGGCCAATGGCTTCCAGATTTTCATAATTTTCGCAGACCTGCCCGATGACAGATGAACTTTTAATGTCTGTGAGTCTTGACGGTGCAATCACTCACCAGTATTGTTTTTGTCGGTAACCCCTATGTCGAGCACTTCAATGGCTTTTTTCTCTTGCTCTTTTTTCTAGCAGTAAGCATCCAGATGTGTGCAGAAATTGGCAGTTTCCATGAATAGGGTGCAAAATGGGACATTTAACTCTGAATCTGAAACTATTTGTTTGGTATGGGGTTTGCGTTGAGTTTGTGTTATCAAAATTTAAGCTTAAATAAGTGGCAATTTTGTTTTATATTAATATTTGAACATACAGATTTTCATTTTAATTTGCATAAAAATTTTTGTAATTAAGTTTTTCTTTTAAATATAGATTGTAGTTAATTTTAGTAAATCAAATTAAATATAATTAAAATGTTGCCTTATATACATTATAAATGTTTTCTAAGAAAAATATTCTTTCTTTTTTTCTTTAGTCTTTAGTTTTAGTTAACTGTAACAACAGTAATTAACAGTAAAAAACAGTAATTATACACAATTAATTGGGATATTTATATAAATTCTATTCTATTCCATTCCATTGAAAATTTGAGATACAAATCTAATTAAAAAGTGCTTTTTAAATTGTTTTTAACAGTTTTTGTTGTTGTTGTTTGTGTTTTACTCTTTTTTTAACTATTATTTGATTAATTAACTTTGTTTAAATTATTATTTATTGCTGTATTAAAATACTCAACATATGTATAATTATGATTTATTGTAATAAATTGCAAGTGATATGAAATGAATTTGTAAATCACAATTTTAAGGACATTTTATGGTAATTGGGAAAATCACACAGAAGGTTCACAGTTACATACGCAGGTACACACTTTATTTTAAGGTGTCCTTGTTACAGTATAATTATACATTTAAGCACAGAGTAATATGAATTAATTACATTTACTTACTATGGTTAGAGTTTGGCTTAGGGTTACTTGCATCTAATTACGCATAATTAGGTGTTATTTGTAAATACATCTAAAACACAGACACAGTTGAATATCTAATGAGTCTAATAAGTCTTATTTTTTTTAAATAAAAAATGATAAATCAATAAAAATAATAGAATCAGGATTAGTACTACAAGTGCTTTTTAAAACAAAACAGTAAGACACCAATTTGTTCTCCATCAAAGTATGTGCCGCTGTATTTCTTTTCTTCAAACCTGTGCTTTATTATTATTAAGTTTTACCAATTTCGCCAGGCATAGTGATGATTACAACTTCCAAACATTTCAAAACACTTGTGTTCACTCCCCCACCCCGCCCAGCTTTCGGGTGGATTGAATATCCACGCTTTAATGTGTCTCTACCCATTTTCAAATCATTCCTACACCCCTGAGTCTTTGCGACTTTACACGTGGTTGTTGTTAAGCGTATTAACATAATCTGGCATTTGGCAACAAGTCATTTAGTTCTGGAAACAACTAACATCATGATGTACTCCGACAGAGACTGTTGCTGCTCAGTATCCTGTTTCATAACAATCCAGTAAATCTCCTCAGACAGATGAGCTAATTCACATCGGTTTTGTTTATGGAATCTCATACTGTACATGAAAGGCATATCATACTCATTATTTCTGGATTTTCCAGAATATCCTTCTGCACGCAATTTATTCAGCCTTCAGCGGAAAGATGACATGATTGTAAGACTTCTGCAAACTAAACCACACCGTCACACTTTAGGATCACAAGCATTTTGCCTTTGAAAATCAACGCAACAGCAGAACCGTCATCGACGAAACCACACTGTCAGTGGCCACAGTAGCCATGGAGCCAGAGGATCACAGCGATGGGCCGATAGCAGGGTCGGTGCGATGACGACATGGTCTGCAGGGTTACTGTGGCATAAAGAGAAAACAAAGATCTGGCACTGTAAGCTGAGTAAACATGATCCACACACATCAGCGGCAATCCAACGTACCAAGCAGCCTTCCTTCAAACATACAGACCGACAAGCTGTCTGCGAACTCTGTGGAAGATAAATAAAAACGATATGAAGGGAGGACAGATGAAAACATCATCTTTGCATCCAAAGAAGCCTATGTCATTTTCCCTTCTCCACCCAAATGCAAAGGATATACGCTTAGAATACAGAGCCAAACACACACTTAAATATACATAAATGCACTCACACATGATGGAATACGCATCAGATGCGTGTTTGGATGATTGCCTCTGGCGATTGGGTTTATAGCTAATTGCTCATTTAAGTAATGTAACATTTGCTATCTCACTTTTAAGTTTCCCCCTCATTTCGCTCTCTCTCCATCATCAGCAAACACAGAGGGAGGTAGTTTTGCCCTCTTTCAATATAAAGGCCCATGGCAGAGTTACACATCAGTGCAAAATGTGGTTTTAGATGATCATTAGAATAGCGTTTTATATATATATATATATATATATATATATTAGGGCTGCCAAATTATTAAAATTTTTAATCAAATTAATCAGGACTTTCAGTGGATTCATCATGATTAATCACTATTTGAAACGACACCTGAATCCTACTATTTTTTTATTTTCT
>JAUYWG010000032.1:15515791-15532481 GCA_034779775.1 Enteromius afrohamiltoni
AAAATGATAAATCTGTCAGCAGTTTCTCACACTCTTGTCTTTCAAAATTTTATTTTCTTCCATGGAACACCAATGGATAAATCTAAAAGGTCTTTTCTTAGCTTATGCGCCAGAAAATGCTTAATGTCATGTGAGCACACTATTGACATAGGTTTGGCATAGTTATTTTGTGTGTGCACGATGTTATTATTGAAAATGGAGGGGATGAAATATTTGTTTCTCTAAATACCCAGCTATGTGTAAATGTGGCCTGAGTAATGATAGCCATGGCTTAACGCAGTGCATTATTCAATGCTGAAGTTCACTACTTAGAAGTGTGCCCGATTCGCTTACAAAAGCACCGTTCACGGTAGTTTTGGCACAAGCTCTGTGGAGCGCTGTAGCGGTAGACCAATCATAAAGGACTGCGCCATCTGACCAATTGCAATTAGAAATGGGGTAAATTAAATCTATTTTTGGAGAAAACTGTGGTGTTTTTTGATCTTGCATACATGTAAACCTGTTTTAATAGACTCATAAAACAATATTAGCCACCTTTAAAATGGCATAATGGGGGACTTTAATCGTTGAAAGAGCATTTTTGCATAAAGTATGCACTAACCACATCACATGGACTATTATTACTGTATATTCTTGCGGGCACACACACACAAACTCAGGCATTCCAAAATAAGTGTGAAACTCGCCCTTGTCAGACAGACTGGGGGTGCTAATGATGCGTGGGACTCGCAATTACTCACTTCCTCTCACACAGACCCCGACTCGTCAAAAACAGCCCCCCTAACATTAGTCTCCACCATCTTTCCCTGGCAGGTCTGTGCCGGCTTCAGCAGATGCTTAGTTGCACAGGAAGCTTTCTAACCATTGATGATTGCACGTCCTCCAGGGATCTGAAACCCAGGCAGCACACAGGAGCCAGCGAGCCGTCAGGAACCACTCCACAATGTCCCCGCACCAGGCACATCCACCATGCGTTTGGCACACACACCAGTTAAACTGGCACACTCTAAGCTAGTCCCATGGCCGGGCGAGACTGGTGCGGTTTAGCTGCACCTGTTGGGGAATAAAAGAGAGCTCTGCAGCACGATTAAACACCACGGTCTGGAACGCTACATCACCGGGGATGGCTTGCGAGTGTTTGTTGTGGGCCATGTGGTTGGTTGTGCTGTGGGAATTGGAGGCTGTGCGTTCCTGCACAGGGGTTTTATATGTTTAAAGACTATTGCTGTGTTAAATAGCACCATGCATTTCCCCAGTGGGAGGATTAGACTGTTTTGCATCTCACAAGCTGTTGCTCTCCCATCAAGCAGAAATTTTACACTGGTTCTCACAAGTTCTTCTTTCTGATGAGGGAAGAATGAAGGAATCCCCTATGTCAGCACACTCCCTAATTCACTAATAATTTATTTAAACAACATTGCACAAAATGTTCTCTATTTTGGTAAAAGGTTCTTTAGATTATTAAAATGTTGAATGGTTATTTGAGGAAACCAGAATGGTTTTGATATCGCTGCAGAAACCTAATTTTGGAACTTAAAGGGCCACTATTAGGCAATAAGCCTCCTAATATTATTTTGTGAGTCTCCTACAATACTGTAGGTTTACATGTGTGCAAACTAAAAAAACAACAACAACAAAAAAACACTTTTGTTAGAAATATGCATTTAATATCACTTCAGTAAACCCCTCCTTTCCGTGAGCTTATTCTGCTCTGATTAGTCAGGTGGCCCTTTTCTGGTCTATTGTGCCTGATCTACCCTGTACAGCATGTTGGAAACACAGCCTGTCCTCCAACCAATACGCTTATAGAGATAATTTCCACGCTACAATTGCGCCTCTATCATCAACAGAGCATTTTCATATTTATTATCTGCCTAATAATTTGGGTTTCTGTAGCTTAGCTGGTGGCGCAGCATGATTTTGCGCTATTTCTGTAAGGGGTAGGTTTAGGAGTGGGATAGGTGTGGTCTTTCATCTTCTGTATTTTGGTACGCGTGACGAAAATATAAGCATCTGTTATTTATGATACTCACAAGTTGTGATTCAACGAAACCACTGATCTGATTCGAATAAACTGGGTACTGAATCTTTTAAGAGCAAGCGTCTTGTGTATCCTGTGCTGAACTCCCCGAGATTAGAGAAGCAGGAGTCAGTAAAATGTCAACGTAGAACATAGACAGGAATAATGTAAATGTATTACCCCATGACGTATAATTATGCAAATGTATTAGCGTGTGAGGTGTAGCCATCACGGAAGTGGGATTCTAATAACTAATAAATCGTTTAGGCTGTATAGAGTCAATTCTTTATTTTGGGAGAATTAATCTCTTTGTAAACATGTTCCCCTTGTCAAAATAACTAAAATTGCAGTCTTTGGTCTTGACCACTTGACTACTTCGTATTTAGTGCGCGTTAATCACACTAAATTCACTAATTTCATTGTAGAAATACCCTATTTTGCAGAATTTATTAATGTAAAAATAAGATATACTGTATACGGTGAGTGACTGGTCATGTGATCTCAGGTAAGCCAACTTTAAGCATAATATAATTTTTTTTTTTTCATATAACCGGACTGTCTTATGTACATGTATATTCATTTAAAGGTTAGTCAAAATTACTATAGATTTTAAAGTACATAGATAATATATTTCTTGGCACACTTTTAATGTATATTAAATGCTCAACATTGGCAGACCTCAGCACATGAGTCCAGAGACGAGTTTCACAGTAATATATTGTGTGTGTTATCTTTAGCATTAGTCTGAGATACCTGAATAAGTCCCTGGCATTCTGTTTTTATGTCTGGGTTTTAAAAGCCAATCTGTAGAAAAATTTTCATAATCTTCTTAGAAATGTTCTTATGAAGTAATCTTCATAAGCAAGCATGAGTCACAAGTGACAGTATTATTTGATTTTGGTGCATATTTAACATGTTTGTGAGTGTCTGTGTTTCTGTATAGCTTGAGTATGTATGTGTCCTGGTGTGGTGTATTGGGTCATATCTGCGGTCTGCGTGCTATCCTCTTACAGAGATTAACTCACTCATCTCTGTCATTTGCTATTCCTGAATGCTGTAATTTACCCTGCCACACTCTGTTTTTCATCTCGCAAAACAACTTGTACACACATCATATGCTCCCAGCTATATTCCCCCTTGAGCTCTCTGGGAAAGAGAAACATGGAAAAGCGGGAGACATGTGCCCGACACTTTAACTTAGGGAGTTAGTGTCAAAAACAGAAACACAACCCATGAGGCTTTTGAAAGTCGGATCTGTCCACATATGGAATCTATAAAAACCGTGTTGTGCCATAGTCCGTTCAAACCTCTATATTGAACAAAGAAATGTTTCTAGAGCAGTAGCACTTAGCGGTAGGTGTGTGTGTGTGTGACAAAAATTTACTGGTATTTACATCTCTTATACTAAAAAAGGCTGCAATTTTTTGAATAAAAAAAACAAAACATAAAACAGCAATACTGTAAAATAAGCAGTTAAAAATATTCTACTTTATTATATTTTAAAATATATTTAATTCCTCCAGGTCTTCATAATCCTTAAAGGGGTCATACAAAAGCAATTTTCCACAAGCTAATATGATTTTTTAGGATCTTAATGGAACGTTTGTAATATGGATTGCTTTAAAATTTCTCAAATATAGTGTAAAAAGCTAATTTTACCCTGTCAAAAACAGCTCTTTGGAGATCACTCTTACTTCCCCTTTAAATCTTCACGAGCTCCGCTGACTCCGCCCCTCTTTTCTGAGGCCACTCAGAGGATCTTTTTTTAGCCGTATTCATAGTGAAGCTTGCTAATTAGCACATTATTAGGAAAGGCGATTCGCAAATATTCATTAAAAGACATTATACTCACTGCTTCTGTAGGTGAGGCTGGCTCAAGAATGATTCGCGCGAACATAAAGGCATTTCGGTTGATCAAGGGCGCGTTTCCCTTCAGAACCAAACGTAACGTTACTCCTCTGCATCATCAGTCACTCAGATGTTGGGGTAAATGACTACGGCTATGTTCGTTAATACATTCAAAAACAAACTCTTAGGAGTCTTGCTTGTCTCTGCGTCCTGGTCTGATGACGGCTCACTCAGGGCGGGTCGGAGGTAAGACACCAGTTCAGTCTGTGTGACACGCCGCTGTCAATCAAATATTGTGGGAGTGGCCTCTGTCAGTGTGACGTCACACCATTCACATCCATTTGAGAATGGCTTGATTTCAGAAGGGGCAACTTATTCTTTTAATTTGATAAAAAATACTGGTGAATCTTTATCATTGTAGGATGGTTGTGTACACACACTCCCAACACACATTTCAGTCCAAACTGCATGCACCGCCGTATGACCCCTTTAAGAAATCATTCTGATATGCTGTTTTGGTGCTCAAGATACATTTCTAATTACTATCAATGCTGAAAACTTAATTTATTTTTGTATTTATTTTTTAACCTTGACATATTGCTTTTATTTGAAATGTTTTTTCTTCAACAATAAAATGTCTTTACATTTTAATGTACGTAATTTAGTTTAAATAATGTAAATAAAGAAAGAAAATTAAATATAATTTAAAATGAGTTATTTATTATAACTATATTGTTCCTGCTTTATAATAGATGCTAAATATCTTTCAGAAAAAAACAAAAAACAAAAAAACGTTGGGCAATTTAGTGTTTTCCAATATGACGATCATCATTTCATGGATCAGACTTCTTAGACTGGACTTTGATACTACACTATTCACTGCACATGGCCATTTTATCCATTTCAACTCCCTTTTATATAATTTACACTAATGGATAAAAAAAGACGGTGAGGTGATGAAGTTGCTCATTCTCTATAAACACCATATTGGCAAAACCTTCACACATTTACACACTCTGCCCTCAGAAATGAATTCCACACACACATATTCAAGCAACTTCATAAAGAGGTCATAGGGATTGTCAACTTAAGGTCAGCAGAGTTCAAATGGCCTCTGCTAAGTATTAATCAAACAAACTTTGTCCTCGTCCTGGGGCGGCAAAAGATGAAGGAGGGAGAGAAAAAGGAGAAATGGTGGGGCTTTGACTAACAGCCTCACTCTGTTTTCAATTTGTCCTGTCAGTGTTTTTGTGGAGCTCTGTGTGATAGAGGTATGGGAGAGAGTGAAGGAGGGGTTCTAACTGTTCTCACTAATCATATTAGGACTTACTCAGCCTCTGGCAGCTTTCAGTAGGATGTCCCATTCGAAAATATTGATTCTCTACGGAGAGGTATGATCCAAAATATTGTTCTAGTCCCAACTTGTGAGGAAACGTTATACCCGTTTCTTCAACTGAAATGAAAATAAACTGCTGAGGTAGATATGACACAAACCCCAACAACAAACCCCTACCATGACACAAAATATCTCTTTTATCTCTGGTGAACAGGGACTTTTTGTTCAAAGAGCTTGACCTAGATAAAGGAGCTAAACTACTACACCACTAGTCAAAAGTTGGGCCACAACTGGTGAATAATAATAAAGTCATCAAAGCTATCGTATAACACAAATGGGAATGTGGGAATTATGCATTTACCAAAAAACAATAGCAAAAAAAAAAAAAGTTCCTCATATTTCTGCTCATTCGATCCATGGTCTAGATTATAGCTTTGCACACGCTTAACCAATTCCATGATGTTTGTCCGAGAGGCTTTTTAAACAGTATTAAAGCTACAGTAACATGTATGCTATGCACTCAATGGCTGCTGTTCTTTCATTATTTAACTATTAAAAATGATCTATTTAGTTAATTTCAAACATTATGAAGGCATTCAAGCTTGTGAAGAAAAAGTCAAGTATGTGTAACTGTTGGCTGGTAGGGTATACAGTCATTTTAACATGTATGTTGGTTTAAAGACAAAGTATGTGATTTCACTGCTTGCACAAAATTGATATGAATGAACGAAATGAAAAATTATTATTTTCAAACATTCACTATTAATGTAAGAACAGCAAAAATGACAGATTTTTTTTTTTAACTAAATACATTTCTTTAAATAAATTATACATTTTAATGCAATAATAATAATAACAATAACAAAAATAATATTAATAAGGTTTTCCAATCTAAATGTAAACTTTAAATTATTTCCATTCGTCGTTTACAAAGTCAGTATTTCTAGAGCACATGTTAGTGGTCTTGTCTTGATTTCAGTGGCAACAAGGTGCATTCCAGAGGAAACAGTAGACATGCTCATTTGACCTTAGGTCTCACCTGGTTGCCAGGCAACACTGAGGTCTGTCTGTCTCCCTGCTGAGTGCTGTGTCTGAGTCATAATCACAGTCACACCAGGGTCAAATTGTCATCACACACACACACACACACACACACACACACATTGTGAGTGATGTCAGTGAATCCCCATAACAAGAAATTATATGTGTATTCACTTATTTCTACAAGTAAATACAATTTATTCTTATATTTATTTATTTAGAACTAGAAAACATACTTTCAAGTACTGTATGTATTTTAAGAAGTTTAAACTTTGTTTATATATTTTTTCATTTTCATTGTTAACATTAAGCAATATTTTGTGTAATTTAAAAAATGTACATAATAATAATAATAATAATAATAATTTAAAAGAACTAGATCACTTCAATTGAACACCAATCCTTTTTGTCTTGTTTTTCAGTACAGGTTTCTAAACACCCTGTAAAAATATATGCTTCAAAGCTGAATACAAGTTTAAGACTTATTTTGAGGGAATATAATTGGGATTCATTTAGATTTCCTTATTTAGCCCTTGGCGTTTTTAATACATTTTCAAAAACAAGATATATTTTCTGAAAATTAATTTAATAATTTTACCTCCTAGATAAATTCATCTTGTTTTGATTATAAAGAAACATATGCACACACACACACACAATATGCAGTTTAAAAGTGCTTGACATGAAGGCAGTATTATTACAGGTTACTGTAATAAGTCAAATTAAAAATCAGAATGTTGAGTACAGTTCTGGAAGATTTAACAACAATGACATTCCCACGGAAAATCTAAATAAAATAAACCTAAAAATGTATTTCCCGCATAGTACAAAAGATTAAATAAATAAAGCCCAGACTTTGAAAAGTCCTTTATACTGTGACAAGCTTTTTCCCTCGCAGGCATCAAAACCCAATGCACCAAACCGTATCATGTCTAATAGCTTGTTTGCTCTGCCGCCACGCTTGGTTGTAGTCCAAGAACAGATGGCAGGAAAGTCACCGCACTTTGCATTTTCAGGTTGAGTGTGTGCCCGGCACGGACGTGTTTATCACAACGCAGGGTCACTCTCTGCACGTCTGGGTCGCTAAGGCCACCGTGGCATCTTTCCCCACTGCTTTTTACAGCTCGCCTTAAATTCAGCCGTTTAGGAGCGACAGATGTGAGGAGCGAGGGAAAGGGAAGGTTAAGGAGCAAAGAGCTTAATTTGCTTGGCTTGCTGAGGTCTGTCCTGCAGAAACTTGATAGTGCACACTGGAGAGGGCCAGGGCAGGAAAGAACGCCGCTGAGCTTTGATGTACCTCCAACAAGCGTTGCGTTCCCGCTTAGATTTGATCTATTTATAGCCAAAACAGATTTAAATATTGATAAGCAGTAATTGTGACAGGATCCCTCAGCAGGACAATCACCAGTAGACAACACTAATACCAGATAACCTTCAATACACTAATCCAAATGAAATATAGCCATCACCCACCTGTTGCAAATCCCTGTTTTAATAACCTTGAGCACACTATGAGATGATATAGAGTCTGATAATAAGATTGGGGATCCAACAGGGTCGTCTGTGGGTTAGAGGTCAGAGGTCACACTCTCGGTGTGGCCGGAGTTTGTGTTGCCAGAACGAGTGTGGCGGAAAGAGTTAGATGGTGCCTGCCATTCGTGGTTTTAATAAGGCCGCCGTCTAGTTGATCAAAGGTTGCGTTGTTTTGCAGGTGCTGTTGACTGGATAAAAATGTGCGTCTACGCTTCAGTGGGTGTATCATGCGATGGTTGTTTACACACATGGGACATGGGTGGCAGGTCTGCAAACATTCTGTTTGAGCAAATATAAACAAGTTTTATTTTTTTTTTCTCTGTGTGTCCTTTGAGTTGGAGAACAAAAGTGAGGAGTTAAAAAAACAAGAAAAGAGCAAAGAAAGGATGATCAAAGCCAGAATGATGCTTTTGAACTGCTGTGGGAGGGGAAAATACGCCTGTCTGCCTCATGTAGGTGGACACTGCAGAAAACCTTCCCAGCATGCAGCGCGCTTCCCACTGAACGCTGTTTCACAAGCCCATCTGTATTATATACTACTGTTTGGTTGGTGTTCGGGTTTGAATTGAAACCTGTATTTTGGTGTCATGGGGTGTCAGAATTACTCCTACTGACAGGGACTTACAAATAGCTGTATTAACAGATGTAGATTTCAAGTCTGCTTGCTACGGTTACCTCAGCAAATGGGAGAACTGTAGCAAAACTGAACTGCTTGCACGTTTTCTGTTGCATTATGTTTTAGGTTGTACATCAATAAAAGAAGAGGTACCATAACTGCGTCATCTGTATTGTGTGTTTATATATTATAAATATATTTAAAAAAAAAAAATTGTTTGAAGAAATCTTTTAGATTAAGTTATTCATGTTAATGGCATCAATTGACAATTTACATTTGAATTGTGAGTTGAAAATTATACCAAATTTGATATTTTTCAGCAAATGTTTTAATAGTTTTCCTTAGTAATAATTACATCATTATAATAATAACAACAACAATAATAATACATTAATAAGCATTATCAAAGTGTGTGTATATATATATATATATATATATAGCTATAGCCTTTTTATATTAGATAAAAGATTTTAGAGAAGAGATTTTTCTCATTTTTTTGGAATCTGTGGCATCAAAAAGTTTGAAACCCCTGGTCTAATAAACCCTATTTTGATTTATGTATAATATCAGAGATGGAAATCACAGTGAATGATAATGTGAGTAAATATACTTGAGCACTCCCGCAGGCACTGTTTCCCATCATAAAATGGGCGTTTTCTTTCCAAGAGAATCGTTAAAGAAATCATAAACATGCTAAACAAGCCTTAATTAAAGGCAGAGCATTTTCTTGCTTTTATTTCTAATATGATTTTAGTGATTAGCAGATCTTAAGGTCAATTGTGGTTTTGGCGGGACGTGGTGCCGAGATTATTTCCTTTATGCTTTGCGCAAATCCAGCATGGACTCGCATTCCTGGCATCCTGCCTGCAATAACAAGTCAGCATTTTAAGAAAACCCTAAAACCGCATCTCATTTGGTTTTATAATATAATGAAACTTGGTCGTCAACCAACATTTGATTCCTGGTTTCTGTCAGGCCAATAAGAAAGATGATGGGAGGTAGGATACCTGCATTTAGTGTGACCACCATATGGCTATATGATGTTATTAGTTCGCTAGAAGACAGATCTCAGGACGTAATCATCAGGTGACAGTGAATTCATCTGCATTGTATCTGTGGAAAATGTCCATACAGGGTTTTTGTGATCCCAATGTTCTTCAAAATCCTTTGAAGAAATTCCGCAATAAATTACTTTGAGTGACGTGAGACTGATAGTGTCTTCATATTTGGTGAACCCTTTAAGTTACTTTTTATTGCATTAGATAAAAAATATGAAACTAAACAAAAAATGCTAGATTTTTTTCACAAAACTAGCATCACATTTATTAGCCAGATGTAGTTCATCAAATTAGACATGTTTCACTAATGTTTGACAACCAGAGAGTTTCCTAATGCTTTCCGTCTTAACTTTAATACAATGCATTCATTGTTTAATAATTGGAAACCTAACAAACGTCATCTTGTGAAATGTTTTGCTTGAAAAGTGTAATTGTATTCCTTCATTTTTAATTGTTTTTTAAGTGTCCAAATTCTTTTTGGGGTCTCTGTATATGATAAAAATCACTTTATTTGAGCAAAGCCTGTGTAAAGTACAAAAGTGTGTCTATCGTAATCAATTGCCAATAGAGTGCTGAAATGAGAAATGAGATACAATCACCATCATAGAAATCCTCCAGATAATTATGTTTATAAGCAGTTCCAAGACCCTCTATAGTCGTCAATCAAGGTGCCTGTCGAAATGCAGAACACAGTAATCTTTGTAATCTGTCCCGCTCACAAGGACTGCCTGGAGGGATGGCAGTGTTAGTGTAAAGAGGAAAGTTAAGGGCGCTTTGGAAGCGAAATCAATTATTTATTTTTTTTATGGTGAAGAGAAAATGTTGTGACAAGCTGGCGGTGTTTATTCAACATTCAAATGCTCGGCACTGCCGTGCTTTCTATCCAGTTGACCCTTGGCTTTTTAATTAGTGCTTTTTAAGAGGGAGGCATGTATGGGCCATACAGCAAGACAGGTGCTGACAGATCGGGTGGAGGTGTAAGGTTCCATTGATCAGCTGCAAGATGGAGAAAGGAACTGAGAGAGGGTCCAGGGGTGTTGTGCACTACATTTTTTAAGTGTGTCCATTGGCAATTGTTCATTTTGTGCACTTCTGTAAGATAAGCGTATCTGGTTAAAAATATAAA
Organism: Enteromius afrohamiltoni; assembly: GCA_034779775.1. Lineage (NCBI taxonomy): Eukaryota > Metazoa > Chordata > Actinopteri > Cypriniformes > Cyprinidae > Enteromius > Enteromius afrohamiltoni. The sequence goes on from JAUYWG010000032.1 coordinate 15,526,370, forward strand.
TATATAAATAAATATATAAATAATAATATCAGGAAAACAACAACTACACAGATCATTTCAACACTATTTGTGACCATTCACCACAAAACCAGTCATGAGGGTCATTTTTTTAATTGAGATAAATGATCTGAATGCTGAATAAACAAGCTTTCCATTGACGTATGGTTAATTACGAGCTGAGATTGGCTGAGATTCAACTATTTGAAAATCTAGAATCTGAGAGTGCGAAAAATAAATAAATAAATAAAACAACTATAATTAAAATAATGAGGAAAGTTGTACAAATGAAGTTTTTAGCAATGCATATTAATAAAAAAGATATGATATTTACAAATTATCTTCATGGAACAAGACCATTACCTAATAACCAAATGATTTTGCCATAAAAAACGGTAATTGGTGCAGAAACCACAAAATAAAAAGGACAGCGTTTATTTGACTGTTGATAATGTAATGCATGCTTGCTTAATAAAAGTATTAATTTCTTCCTAAAAAAATAAAAAATTAAAATATCGACCTTATATGATTATATAAGTTTTATGGTTTGGTGTATTTAACGCTATTGTATTAATAGAACTAGTTGTTCACTTGGCTCTGAGAGGTAAGGTGGGGGGCGGGGGGACCAGTCACATTGCTATATTATTTGTCTTGGATCTACAGCCTGTATACTGACTAACTAATTCAGTGTGTTCAAACTTCAGGCTATGCCGAAATCCCCCTTCTAGTAAACACACTCGAGTACACTTAAGCAGACACGCTCTCTCTTACAAAAAACACATACACACACCAACAGGCTGACTCTATCAACATGATTGATGCCTGCTTTTTGGCTGCCTTTCCTACAGCATGAATTTGTGGAGCCTGTCGTGCACACACACACTCAGACTAACTTTGAAAGTCAGTGTTTTATAAATCAAACACAACTGAGGGGGGCGGAAAAGGTGGAGGGGGAACGTCTGACTTCAAATTCCACCCGAAACTTCTCCAAACTTTCTTCATTGACGTCTTTCTTGTTCTGTGTAAACTTCACGTCTCATTTTCTGCCGCGTCCTTTGAGTCCTCTGTCTTTTCATTTAGATCTGCCAGTGGCGGAACAAACAAAAGAAAAAGATTTCAGATTCAAATCTACCCACGATGCTTCACCCAACAGCAAGGTTTCATTGATCCTTGCTTTACCCCAATCACGTCAAAGAAGGACCACCGAAGGATTCGATTCTCTTTCACACCTCTACCAATCTCAGCTCTTCCTTGCTTCTTGTTTTCTCACACGCTCGCTCGCAAACAGACACGGGCAACTGCAGCGCCATAAATTTCTCTCACCGCGAGATACATCCTCATTACGGAGCACCGGCAGGGAAACGGCTGACAGCTCTCTCTCTGCACCTGTTAGTCCTATGCCTGTTTGCACTCATTGACTCATCTGTAAACGGCTTCAATCTCGACGTCTCTATCCGTGCAAACTAACCCGATGCTTCAAACGTTCGCTGACTTTTTGCTGGCCCGGAGACTCTATCTATAAAAGTTTCATATTTCCTATAGGCAGTCAATTATTGCGCCAGCGTATTCGGTTGCAATAAAAACATCAGTAATCGCTCTGTCTGAGTTCTCCCCGCAGGTTCGGAGCTCTCTTCTGAAGAGCTAGGATATTCAATGACAATTATGACATTTTTTCTGCTTTCTGTCTTCAGCTCCCTCATTTTTTGATGCACTCGATCTTCTGCAAATATTGTTGAAGCTCATATGGCAGCGGTTTGGTGTGTAATTGTCAGCTTGGCTATTATAATGATATAATTGATTTCTTTGTTTCTGTTTAGACAGCTTTGACCTTTTTTACGCAAATTCAAATGTGGAAATGCTCTTATTATTTGTAACCATGCCAATGTTCTTTATTTTTTTCAGGCTGCTTCCCTCCTTTTTACCTCAACGTCTCCCATCAGGTTTTGCAATAATTTATGTATTCCAGCATAAGCAGGCATTGTAGAGGTGGCGGTCTGGCTTCACAAGGGCTTTATAATGATATACATCAAGTTTTCAGGACTTTCCTTGGCAGGGAGTCCTTTGGCTTCTGGACTGTTTCCCCTCCCATCTTAGGTGGCGGTTAAATATATCTCAAATCCGTCTTAATACACTGGGAATAAAAGAACAGTAATGACACACTGTAAAGTAATACATTTCAAGCTCAGGGTTACTCCCTATGGCCTGTGGATGTGTGTGTGCGTTTGAATGACTACAGCAGCTGGATAAAGCATAAGGAAGCATTAACAAGTTTCTGTGAGTTGTGCTAATGTCTGTGAATTCTGCGGTGGGATTTGACTTTGACTTTACGCAGCGACACCGCAAATGTCTGTCTTCCTCTCGCTGAGCCACACCAGTGTTCTTGCACACGGAAGTCATAGCACCAGTAGTGTCAATTTGTGTAATGATAACACTTCCCAGAGTTCGGCTGGTTTGCATAATTATAATCTAAAAAAACATATAATGTGTTATAACATCACCCCGATGTATTTAAAATATGGGCTTCATAGTGTTACCAAATATTTTAGTACAGCAATAGTGGAATATTAAATATTTAAACATCATAAATAAATTAATGCATATATGTTGCATATCATAATTTCTCTAAATATTTGTAAAAAAAATACTTGATCATGCATATAATATCATGGCATATATATATATATATATATATATATATATATATACACAGATTTCTATAAATATTCATGAATAAATACATGATAATATGTATATTATTGTGGCCTTTTTCATATTTCATGCAGGAATTCCAATGTGCTGCATTGACTTTGTGATTAGATTCACAGCGTGACTCATCTCTTTTTGAGATGTAAATTCTGATATGCTCTGCATGCAATATTTTTAACATGGTGTAATTATACTTGACCGTATCACTGTAGCACACATGAAAGTCCTCCATGTGGCTTTGTGTCCCTCTTGTGAATTCATGATCCCAGACATTTCCCTCATGCTTGTCATTCCTCACTCACAGTCGTCAAAAGCTCGAGCAGGGGGCTGAAGAAAACCACTCGGATCCGGTGTCCCATAATACCCCTAAACCACTGTAACCTGCACATCAAACAGAGCGGCGGTGGGGTAGATCATAAACCACAGGACCAATAACCAGCAACGCTTTCACAGAACAACTGCCATTATGGCTGGCCGACTGAAGTGCCAGCAACAGTCTGTGTGGTTCTCACTGCTGACCACAAGATGTGCTGAAATAATTTCATGAATGTTTCAGTGCAGGTGTGTAGCTAGTGATATTGGAATATTATTGTATTGGAATATTTTTGTTGTTGTTGTTTGTAGTCAACTAGTTGGCGAGAAAATTTTTTAAATAGTCAATTGTTGGACATATATGACCCTGGAACGCAAAAGCAGTTAGAAGTTGTGGTTATATTTGTAGCAATAGCTAAAAGTACATTTCCTGTATCAAATTGTATAGAAATTGTATAGAACAAGTGCAGCTGAAGTCATGTAATCCAAGACTACACAAATCAAAAACGAAGGCTCATAGCAGAATATATGTGCAGCCATATTTGTTCACATGCCCTTATATGAACAAGTGGAACCGGGGGACCATCTGAAAGCGGCGGTCTGTCCCGAACTGCCCGATGAAAAATGAGAGCCGTCATCATCCGCTTTGAAGAAAAACAATCAAACGCAGAGGGAGGAATTCCTGTCCTGACAGAGTGCCGTCATCACAGAGGTGCTCCTCTCTTCACCTTTATTCTCTCCTCTGGTCTCTACCTCTTTTTCTTTCCCTCCGCTCAGCATTTTGCTTCCCACTGTATCAGAGGGCGATTCTCAGGCCTGCTGAGAGCTGGGTCTAGGCAGCATGTGGCCACGGGAGTGAGCGCAACAGAGGAAACCCGAGCACAGTGAAGTCTCTAGGTGGATTCTAGCCTTTCTAGCCCTTCAGAGAGCTGGCCTTCCCTTTGACACATCTGCATAAACTAACCAATGAGAAGACCCACAGTGAGCGCTACCGCTCAGCATTATGGGTAGAACGTGCATTTCAGAATAGTAAAGAACTGTGGGAACTTGAAAGAGACGTTGCCATAAAAACTATGCGTAACTATCACTTACATGCACTATAGTAGTCCCATGGTTCAGTGATGGTATCAGATAATGCTAGAATATTTTGATATATACTGTATATATTTTTATTTAAGCAATATTACACCCACAAAAGTGCTGATTTAGACTAACAGCATGACACCAAGTGTGATACTGCTTTTAATGTAACTTAGACACAATTGCCTGATTTTGATTTGCCAATGAAAATAGTTCCAAATGAAGACACAACAAAAAATCTCTCCCTCTGTGAGCAACACGCAGTACTGGTATTTCGTACCTAAGTGAATCAGCATTTTTGAGCAAATTCAAAAATACATTTAATGTATGTATTTATCAATTATCAATCAAAAAGAGTCATGAATAAAAGTTTGGTAACACTTTAGAATAGGTAGGACATGTTAATTAATAACTATGACTTTTCCCTTTGGTGCTTATTAATAGTTCATCTCTGTCTGTGGATTAGGGGTGTAGAATAAGGCATTAAAATGTGCTTGATTAGCACTAATAAATGACTAATACTCTGCATGCTAACAAGCAACTGATTAGTGTAACTGTATAACACTGTAAAAAAAAAGTGCTTATATAATATTTTTAACATATGTTATGTAAAACCATTGTTTGTAAGAATTGTACTGGAGTAATAAATGTGTGGAAAGACTTTATCATCTGTGCCATGGTCTGAATAGTATGAACTGAATATGGCAGACCTACGCATGTATTGAAATGACTTTGAATTCCATCTTTCCTTTCTGTCTCTTTCTATTAAGTGTTTATACAGCACTTTTTCAGTCTTTCTTCTGTCAGAACTGTTGATATTACCCTCGATTTTGCACAAAAGGCCCACTGTTTGTGAATGAAGTGAAACATGATGTTCCGTGGCACTAAATGTTTTTATCAGGTCATCTTTATCAGGAGTGTCACGGACCGTTTCATAACAAAGAGAGGAAGTATTTGTAACAGCTCGTATATCAATTTTCTGACCGAATACTTCTCTTTGAAAGCCGCGTGTTTCATCCTTTGCCGATAAATCACCCGCATCGTCATTTTTCTTTTGTTCTCCCTCCCTGCCATCCTCCCCCCCTCTCTCTCATTCATCTGACATATGTTTATATTGCAAGTATTTATTGTGTGTTTTCCTTTGTAAAGTGCTGGTATATATCACTGCTGCTGGCCTCTGAGCGGAGAGGGAGGGAGACTATCAGCACGATTGATTTGTTGTTTTCATCCTCTGGTGGGCTTCTCTTCATGAGCATGAGATGCTGAGGCTAGGAGTAAAAAAGAGGGTACTCCTTTTCTGCTTTGTTTCTGTGTTAGACTGCTGTGGTCTGCACTCAAAATGTGGCAGAGCAAATGTTTAAATCCTGATGCTAAACACTGACAGGCTTGTTTTCTGCTCTGTTATTTTTATCATAGGTTATTCGGATTGCATGGGATATGTCATATTTCTAAAAACGCGGTGGAAACAGAAACCCTAGATATGGAAACACAAGATCACACGGGGAGTGCTTCGGCATCTAATTCAAATGATCGTCAGATAAGAGCACCGTATAGTGAATTCAGCAGCTCCAGAGGTAATCTTTGTTACCTGCCTTCTCTGATAAAAAACAACTGTTGTAAGTCACAGTTCTCTTCAGTTTTTTGCCAGAGGTACTGTGGTATAAGACCAAATTTAGTGAGATGGATATAAAATTAAAATATTTATTTTGTCCTTCAAGCTAAAAAGAGTCTTTGGTGCACTTCAAAAACTTTTTTTTATCTGTAGGGTATTTACTACAGTAACCATACTATTGAGCTCTCAGATTAAATGTGATACTATTAAATGAATCCTGTGTGATTTTATGTTATTCATGTTTGGTCTTGAAACAATAAGAAGGGAATTAATTGTTTTTGAAATGCAACACATTGTTTTATTTCAGACAGCTATGGTTGTTTTGTTGTTTCTTTTCTTTTCTTTTCTTTTCTTTTCTTTTCTTTTCTTTTCTTTTCTTTTTTCTTCGTAACAGCCCCATTCATA
>JAUYWG010000032.1:15560756-15610125 GCA_034779775.1 Enteromius afrohamiltoni
AGATCACCGGAACCAGATGCACACAAACACACACACTATAAGTCCTCTACACAATCTGACATGTGTTTAAAATTGAACTGGAAATTAGGTGCTGGGCATCTGGCCAGAGGAGAACTGGTCCCAACTATACCTGGTTCTCCCAAGATTTCATACATATGTATGTATATTTAGCACTTCGATACGCAGGCAAACTGTGCTTGTTTTACGCTTTTATACTAATAAATACAATGCTGATTTCAGAGAAAAAAAAAATCTAGTAAACAAGTAACTGAAAGACTGATTTGTAGAAATCAGCATGCAGAAATACCCTTAAATAAATGTCTCGTCCCTTCAAATCATTGTATTCCACATTGGTCAGCTTTAATAATTGCTATCCTTCTGTTTAGTGTGTTTGTGTGTGTTTCAGGCTATGTATGTCAGGGCAGTGTTCGGAAAAGACGGATACCCATTCATTTCCTGGTCTAACAGAGCAATCTAGATAATGAGAGACTCTTTACTGGCCTCAATTAAACTGTTACTCAGCAGAAATGAGTTCAATAAATCCATTCTACACAATCAGATGCTAGATAAGAAATATCCAGTGGCTAAAGTCTTCATATCATTACGAAACGCAGCCGTTGTCACTCCTCATTTTGTTCTGTGAGCTGAGCAGATGCTTGTGGGATGTGTGTGTAAAGGGATTGTTCACCGGAAAATGAAAATGTATTCATTTACTCCCTCTCATGTTTTTCAAAACAGTGTGGAACACAAAAGTAGATACATTACTTGTGGGAAACAAAATAAAGACAGTAACAGAATTTTCACAGAATTTCTTGTAAATCTAATTAGCATATGTAGCACTAATAAGCAGCATAGCACGTTGTTCACACGTTATGTTGGAAAGTTATGGCAGAAGGCCTTTATTTTAGTATTTCCTAAAACAAAGCCATCAAATACATGGCATGTATGAATATTATGGCTTTTCACTATTTTATATTTATTTTACTATTTTGGGCGTGATTGTAGAGTGCTAGACTTTTTCTAATTCGTAAACCTAATTAACATATGCAGTGTAGTATTTTTTTCACACCAATCTATATGTATTTGTTTTACTTTCACCAGGTATTTTTATCTATTTTGATCACAGGATATACTTTATAATTTGGTAGCTCCCTTCACTACCTAATTAAACTTGCGATCACTAAGTGCTTGAAGTGTCCAATATTCCACACTGTGGAAGTATACTTATTCTTGCAGAAAGTGCATTGTTATGCAAATTGGGATGCAATTTAATAACCTTTGGCTATACAATATTTTCAGCTGCCAAATTGAAGTCTTTCTTTTACAAAAGCTTCAATGCAAGTGTAGCATACAAAGTCACTATTCACTTTTTTAGTCTATTTTATTGCAAAACATTCTCTGTATTTGGTTTTATGTTTCTGTACATGTTTGGAATTACATGCGTGTTCGTAAATAATGACAGAATTTTAATTTTTTGGGTGAACTGTCCCTTTAAAGTTTGAAAAAGTTGAGAGGGATGATCTTCTCTCTGTGCACCTATAATCTCATTTGTGTCAATCTTTCTGTCTCTCTCCTCACTTACTCTTGTGAATAAAGGAACAGATGGGCAGACGAGTCACTGGCTCTGTTTTATGGGGTGAGAAGACCCAAGAGAAAAATGTTTTCATTTCCCAGAGCCTCTGTACGCACTGTTGCATGGTGCACCTTCTTTTTCTCACTCTCACTTTCTCTCTCCCCTCCATCTCTCTTTACCTCCTTCTCTTTCTCCTTGTCAGAACAGATGGAGCATATTTTATGTTCTCTTTCAGCTCTCTCAGCCTTGAGGAAATATTACAATAAAGCTGATATGCCATGCGTTAGGACAGACCTCATCTGTCAGTGGCACCTTTTCGAATTTGTGAACTGTTCTGTTTTGCAACCTTGTCAAAGAGCAAGTTTCATACTAGTGAGTGGTCCTGTAAACACTATCCACCCATGAGGGCTTCCTGCAGAGAAGTGGAATAATGAGTGGAAAGCTTTGAGGTTCATGAAGTGGATGAGGCTTAAAGGCTCAGAACACTTTTGTTAAATACAGTGAGTCTGAATAATATCTTTAAGCATTATTATTATTTTCAGTTTAAGTGCAGGAAAATTCAGTTTTTATGTAGTTGGTGAAATGGTAAAAAAATAGTATGTTACTGTATTCTGTTTTCTCCTGACTTCTAAAGGCAATTACACTTCTAAAAGGCTTAGTTCACCCCAAAATGAAAATTAGATCATTAATTACTAATTAAGACCTTTGGAACACCTTTGGAACACAAATTACATCTTCCGCCATTTTGGGGAGTAGAACAATGCACCTCATGCATCGCTTTAACATATTTGACATAATCAGCCTTTTTTGCATCCAGAACAACATGAGGGTGAGTAATTAGATGACAGAAAACCGTTTAGTGTATAAATGTCTCCATATTGGGGCAAGAAAAATCCTGAAATTTAAATGCATCTCAGTAGAGGATTTGACTCTCTGAGCCACCATTCGCTCCCTAGAGGAAGACCGCTCTTTGTCTCAAAGGAAACAATTATAGCCTAGTAACATTTGCTACCCAGTGCATGGGAATGGCAGTGGAAGCACCTTGTCCCTCTTTCATGTCTGCATAAGCTTTCTTACAGGCTGCTTTGTACAGCTTTAACACTATGGTGGAAGAAAATCCCTAGACGGCAGTCTTCCAAGTTCCTCTCCCAGAGACTGAAAGTTGTCCATTAGTCAGGGAACGGCTGCTCCCCTGTTGATTGACCAACAAAAACTGGGATGGCTGTCAGTTAGAGCCCATCACTTTCCATCTTAATCTTTTGGCACAAGCTGAGACTTGGAATAAGGAAACCACTGGGTTTTCTAGTGCTCAACTACAATATAATGATTTGTCTACAGTTTTGTTACCTCTGCAACTATATGAATTCATATTACATTTAGAGTATCTTGTTTGTGACTTGCATAAGGGAGGCATTTGTGTGTATTGCTAGGGTTTTGTGCCAAATCCCAAATCTCAGTGGCAGCCAAGTCCATTGATTGCATTATAAATCATAAATATACATTTTTCATACAGTGTTGTGAAGAAATTCAAAACATCTTTGTCCTTTGGGAAGATGCATTTATCAGAGCTTAGAAGTGCTTAGAGTTCATGAGCATTCCAGTAGTATTAGGTGAGCAGATGCAAATCTCTGCCTCTGTGATTTCACGCTCAGACTTTTCTGAATACATAACCCTGAGAAACAGCTTGGGACAGTAGAGGGGCCAGTCGGGGCGCTGGAACACCAGACGTTCTGTGAACTGTGGATCTTATCATATGGTTTCAGTTTCAAATCTGTAAGGGTCTCGCTGTTTGTTGCTTGAGACTTTCTGTTTTTTTCCTCCCTTTGTGTGACATAAACCCTCTGTATCTGCTTCTCTGAAAATGGGCATCGATACACGTATGTTTGTTTAAGGTTGGTATTTTCTGTCTGAGTTAACTCAGAGCTTATGTTATGCTCCAGAAGTTGCCCATTTCCTCCCGCTGAGCTCAGTGAGTTTAAAGAATTGCAGGGTGAGGTAATTATAATTTGTTTTGTGTTCCTGGCAGGGATTTTTCTTCATCTTTTGCTTTATTGGGAAATATATTTAGTGAGAGTGATTAAAATGCAATAAATATTGCTGTGACCATTAGTAAGTATTTAATATTAAATGACGGTTAAAAGTAGTACTGTAATCTTCTTAAATCTTAAAAATCGTATTTATACTGTACTTCAAATTATAACTTCTATAATGAGTATGTTTTTTTGTACATTTATTTTCATATTTGGTGAGGAAATCACCAAAATGGAGAAATTAGTCGATGATGGAACTCCTTATAAGGGTATTTCTCACAGAAGCACGCCCCGCATAGGCAAAAACCAGGGAAGGCGAGATAGTGTTCATCAATGCAATTCATTTAGCTGCCCTCCACAGGACTCGCACAAGAAATTTTCCAAAAGAAACCAGCATTATATGTGAATAGTGGATGCCTTTTTTTTTTGCCGGGCAGCAACGTAGTTTCCTAAGTGTATTTGTTGGCTTCATAAACAAGGCCCAGTTCGACGTTGGATTTGTACATAGTTCGATTCTGAAAGATGAAGGGGTCCCAGCTATAAAAGATCCCATTCATGATACTGAACTGCAGATGATAAGTGAAATGGAATCAAATGTCTACTTTTTTTTGTGACTGGCTGGCGCTCAAGTGCTCGTCACTCTTTAGCTCCACCCACACAGCAGGCCCCCAGAAGCTCTGCTTTGTTTTTTCCATAGAGAATCGTAAAGCTCTATCTTTTTTTACAAATATGATAAAACTAAAGACTTTTTTGGAGCTATGTAGAATGCAGTAGCCTACTTCTCTTTACTGTAGGCACTCAAGATAAACATGAGATTAGGTCAAACTGTGTGTGTTTAACAATGCTGCATTGGTTATTTATATTTGGAAATGTTTTATCAAATAAAGTGGTTATGGTATAATACACTGTCATAATAACATAAGATTAAAGCATTAGCATTAAACTAATTAATTTTTATTCATGATATAACTTTTTTTCAAAATATATTTTAATTTGAGGAACATTATTTTATTATCAGTAGATAAAACTGTTATCTATATTGAAAACCAACTTACATTTAAACGCTGCTAAGAACTTGGAAGGTACTTTTAACAAGATGAAAAAATCAAATAAAATCTGCCCTTTTCTTTATTGTTGACACTATTCAATGTCATTGACCCAGCTGCCATATTTTGCTTTGTGCATTTGTAGATGTTCTCCCCTCTGCACACACTCGCGGTCTGTTTTGCATTATGACAGTAACCTTACTCTCTTGTTTGTGCCTCTTGGCCCTGGGCAGGAAGTGCAGGGTCGCCCTTCAGACATCATGGTGGCAGACAGGCGTCCACTTTAATGTCTCCCCATCGCTCGCGTACATTGCGTACCATTACATGGCCTTATTGGATTTCACGGCCCACGGTGCCCCGCTAATTAATGTCAGAACCTTCCTCTATCATATCACATGAGAGGCTCCCCGCCTTCGCTCTAGACTGGGTTTACCTCCACGAAGCTCTGGAGACTAAACACAGTTAGCAAGGGCACCGGGAACGGTGTTCCCACAGCGGGGCAGATCAGAGCGGGCTGAGGAAGCCCTGAGATTGGCCCTGGAGTGACCTGTAGTGTAGTGAATAGAGAGAGAGAGACTGAGAGGGACGGGTCTAGGTGTGAGGTTCGACCCTGCTGAGTCTCACTGTAATTGCATTAACCCCATACCCTCACTAGCACAACACTTCATTTGTCGTCCCAGCGCCTGGTCCCACTGATTGACACGTCAGCATAGCTCTCATCTCTCTCCATCATGCCTTCAGAGCCTGGCCGCAAAAAGAGAGCGCGTGCCCGCTTCTTAACAAGTAGACAGATGAACTGCCACCATGCTCTTAAGACCATAAGATTACATTGATATATAATGTGCAAAAATGTCAGTTTAACAATGTAAAAAGCATTAAGTTGAAATCTGAACCCTTAACAACTAATGGCCTGAATTAGGATGTGATTCCTGAAGTAAATTTTACCATGAATTCCTTTGGGAATAAATACAGGGACAAGTAAATTAATACATTTTTAGTGTTACTAAAAATCTAAATATTTAATCCCATTCAAAAGTTAGGAATCTGTTTGTTTGTTGTGGGGAGTGGGGGTGTTCTTTGATGAATAGAAATGTTAATGGACAGACTTTATCATAACATTATTAATTGCCAATTGTAAACAGCTTGAGGTGGTATTTGACATTGTAACATAAGCTATTAATTAAAAATGTGCTAAATATTATTTTAATTGTGCATGTTTAGGATGAGTAAAATGCTAGATGTGAAATTAGCCTCTTAGAAGACACAGGAGACCCTTTTTTTAAATATCATTTTCACCACAGAATGCTATCAAATGTTTTCTATGCTATTTGACTCCCTCTGACTTTCTGGTGATTATGTTAATGAAACTTATGATGGAAAAATAGCCCGGAAATTACATGACCCAAACATGACCCGAAACCCCACTGCTGGTCAGGTTAGGATCATGTGCGTATACACATGCCTGAATTAGTGTTCTTTTGTGTTTTTGTGTTGAAATTCATATAAAAGGACATTATGAGGGACAGGAGCTGCATCACTCAATTAGGCCAGAGCAGCCGCGGGGCAGCAGGGAGCAGCTCACGGCAGATGGAGAACGTTCTGGCGCCCCTGCATGCCTGGACCCACAGTACTCCTTCAGCTGCCAGCACGACCAGGAACCTGGCAAACCGGCGGCACAATTTCACGGGTACCTGATTCCGAGAACCTGTAAACCCGGCCGGCCCAGGCTGAACTGCTCAGATTGAGTGATTTTGTTTGAAAACGGTCTGCTTTCCTGAGCCTGGCTACACCTCTCCAACTGTTCCAGCCACTAATGAGGTACAGTGAAGATCCTCTGTATCGCAGTTTGTATTACACATATTCCTCCTTTTTAAATTCCCACAATTTTATTCAAGTCCCAATGTTCTCATTCACAGAGCTCGTGTTCCCACTTATATATTTTCCCCTTTGTCATCTGCAAAGCAGTAGAACGCCACAGCCATATTTTTCCACTGGAGTGCTGCCGGTTTACAGCTGCTCAGGGAAAATGTCCAATTCAGACTGAACCTCATAGTTTGGGAGGGCTATTAGGGTGATATTATGACGGTTTGATGAGGACTCGGGATCATTGAGCTGATGTGCTCTATTAAGAGTACTCCGTTTCCCTGTTCAGCAGGGTTGAGGTGCAATCTACATGCGCTGGCTGCCCTCCTCAAGGGCCTCGAATGGATACGGCCAGATTTTAGAATCCCATGAAAGGTAATATCCATGGAATTGGGGAGTTAGGAACACATACTGTTCTATTCTGGCAGAAAGAGAGAGAGAGTGAAGCTCAAGGGGGATGAGATGGTTTTCGCGCTGTGGTAAGACTTTGAAAGTAACACTGAGGTATGGCTCAACATCTGCACTTCTCACCAGAGTTCCCACCAGACTTAGGGCAACCGAAGGAAGAGAGAAGCTGTCTGTGATACTCAAAGTAGAGTTCAGAGAAGAAATGAGGCATGGGGACCTGGGGAAAATCAGCGGATAGTAAACACGAATGTGAGAAGTAGAGAAGTATTTTTTTGCTTAAGCTGAAGAAAGAGAATGTCTTGTTTTATGTAAGTTTTATGAAAGTAAAAGCGCTGCAGAAAACAGGCATAAGTCTACAGTATATTAGGGGACATGCCATAATGCATTTTTTAATCAGCATTTTAAATAAATTTACTCTGAGATGCCATAATTTAGCATTGGTTGCAACATTTTTCAAAGAACTCATGAGTCATGCAGGTGATGTTGAGCTTTGCAAGATTGCTTTTCACTCAAAACGTTATTTCTGGTTCTGCTTCAATTTACTTAATTGAAATGAGCTAATGCAACACAATCCTTGAACATTTTGTCATCACTTAATTTTATTTCATTCAATCTATTTAAATCTATATAATGGACATTTATCCATTTGTTTTAAAATTTAAATTCAATGACTCATAATGCATTAATTAAAAATGGTGTTTTTTTTGTTCTCCGGCTTGATTTGCATGGGAATGCACTGTAGGGAACAAATTTTCTTTTATGAGGATGTGTAGATGATATGGTTGTAAAAAGCAATTAATCCTTTGCTGGAGGTTTGATTGACAGGCGATCTGAAGAATTCAAGTTAGAGATTATTTACTCCATAAACGGTGTGTATTGACATTTCTGCATTCCTTCTGATGTTCATTCATGGTCATTTCGTGTTTCCATTTTTTAAGAAGAAGAGGTAATCAATTCATGTGATCAACAGCGATCTCATACAACACATTAAAGAGCCTCAAATCGGTATTTAATGTTTGCATTTGTTAAAAAAGACAAAATTGGAAAAACTGGGTTTGTTTTAACCTAAAAGTAGCCTGTTATGACATCGTTTTTGTTCCCCGATGTATTTTTCACTAGATTTTGAGTTTGTGAAGGGTGAATTACAGCATTAAAGCATTTTTTTAAATTATACATTTCAGATGGTAAAAGTTTAAGCTACAGTAGTAGTTAACCTGAAATTATTTATTTTGTGTTATTTAATACAGGTAAATATAAATATTAAATTATATCTACACAAGACATATATACATAAAGTGTTCAAAAGTAAAAAAAGAAAAAAAAGAAAAGGTGGTTGCAATCAATGTATTTTAGCTATATATTTAAATAAATTCATTTAGTTGACTAATACTTGCTGTATTTATAATCCAGTATTTAGAACGCAGTTAAGTGTGACCTGGTGCAAATTAAGTGCTTTGCTCTCAAGCAAGTATTCTATCCATAACATGTTCTTCTTTTTTATTCTTCTAAGTTTTGGAAAATGTTTGATATGTGAGGTATCTGCCTATATTTACATCTGTTTCATTCTTTCTCATCTATTCCAGAGCCTTATGCTTGACCCTGGAATGTCTGCATCGTTGGGATGCATGAATTCCAGTGTGAGACAAACTCAGGGCTTATTAATATTCTGTTTCCCTATGCCTGAGCCTGTTCACCGTCCCCCAAGGACAGAGCCAGGAGTGTGCAGAGTGTCATGCGAATGAAATAAAAAAATTAGTTATCGATGGCATGAAGAACCACTGGGCTGGATTGAATCATGTGATCCAGAGCGTGCCCGGTTCTACGCCAGCCTCACTCTGTTAATTCCATCGCTGAGCAATCAGTCACAATGGGGTCTGAAACAAGGCCAAAGCCAAGGTCGTTGGTGCTGCTCGGAACAGATCATCACAGCCAGGGAAAACACGATGAGAGACTTAGGAATGTGATTAGGCAGACAGGACGTCAATACACAGCCTCGTACCCACACACACACACTTAATGGTCTGCTTCACATCTGTGGCTTATGATGGACTAAGATGGAATGCACCAAGGACTGTTTGAAAGAAGTAATTTCAGCAGAGCTTCTGGCTTCCCTTTCAAATCCCAATTTGCAAAAGAATAATATCATCAATCAATCCAATGTTCCAAGATCTCAATCTAACGCTCCGTCTCCAGTGCGGTCAGCTGTCAGTCTTTTCACCTGATACTACGTTTGTGTGAAGAGATGGTGATTTTGATTAATATGGGAAAGAACTGTTGTCATTAACTGAGTCTAATTAGAAGTGCATCCCTGAAAACTTACTCAGCCATATAGTTTCACTCAATCCCATCTACAGTATATGCATGGAACTCTTTCTAACACTATTGGGGAAGCTACTTTAAAATTGTAGCTTATCAGGCTACAAGCTACTCATTAAACTACAGTTAAGTTGACTGAAGCAATTAATTTTAGATTAATTCTCTAATGAATATATAAAGTATATTAAAATAGTTGAAAGTCATTGAATTATTCACTCACTGCTGCTACTTATTTGAAAAAGTAGCTCATTGAAAAAGCTGTGTGAAAAAAAAAAAAGCGGTAAAGTACAAGTTACTTGTGTAACTATTTTAGTTAGAGTTAATCCCGTACATTGTTCTCTGTGCAGGATGGGGTGAGGAGTTTGGTTTGTAAGGCCACCGGACCTGTTTTGCTGTTCTCCATTGTTTATGTCCATTGTTCTTCCTTGTCAACAGTAAATAAAGGCCTTTGTCCAAAGCAGAGGACATTTAAAGGGGAATTGTACTCATTGCGACCCCATGAGACTCACTGAATGTGTGCATGTAAGAAAGGCGAGAGAGAAAGAGATCTCTTGTTTTAAATGAGTACAAAGTCTGAATCAAGGATTGTATGGTCTCTATTTAAACACTATAGTAGATGTGTGGGGTCCCAAAAACCTACATCTGATGACCAAACATAAAACTGATGTAAAGGCCAGATGAGAAAGGACTTAATGATACAAGCATTCCTCTGCCCTCTGAAAGGTTTCAGTTTTGTCTATTTTTCATTAACATCAAAACAAATCTGATTCATCTGAATTCTTTTGATGGCGCAAAGGAAAAAAAGACACAACAACATAGAGATAGACATAAATATGTGGCAGCTTAGAGGGAAACATTTCCTGGGGTTTCATTTCTATCATAGCTGTTGTCAAACACATTTTTAAAGCTTAAGTAGAAAATGCAAATGGATTAAGTTTCAAGCGTGATGCCAAAGAAAGACAGACAGTTTTTGTTACAGTAATTAGTAATGTCACACAATGTTTTATCTAGCAACCTCAAACCAAAGCCAAATTTTAACATTGCTTAATTTTTGGTTTTAATTCAGAGACAGATACACATTTTGCCATCATGTGTTTGTGCTCATCTGTTTTGTTCTCTGGGATTATTGGGACCACCATGGTGGTAGTGCTGATCCCTGACCCCCATTCCTTTTCACATGAGTGTTTTGCACTCTTTTTCTTTCAACTTTCTTCCCCGTCCTTCTTAATTGTGGAATGAAGTGCCAAGTATGTGTATATATGCCCTTGTTATACAGTTAATAGCCCTTATGGTCTGTAATGTAAGTGCATTGTTTGGAAGATAATCTTCAGAGGTTCTGTAGGGTCTTGGAGAACATCTTAGTATTGAGAAGGTCAACAATCACTCCACATATCAGATCTCACCCTTCTTTACACCCCAACCAAATAATACATAGCTTTTTCTCCCTCCAATTTCTCTCTCAGTACCTTTTGAAGAGCTGCTGTCAGTATATTGACACAGATTTCCATATGTGAGTATATGTGTGTGTGGGAGGGACACTGGGCTTTGTACTTTGAACTGTAAGTGTGTGTGGGAAGTAGAAGTTTGGGAAGGTGTGGAGTGGGTCACAAACTAGATGTGAACAGTTTCAATTTACAACTGGAACTGAGATTAGAGCAGTTATGTGTTATGTAAACATGTGCTTCATTTATATCTATGTATGTGAGAGTATGGCAGTTCTCAACGTATACTTGTAAATATGTATTAATGAGAACTACAGCACATTGATATACGAGAAGCAATATCTCATTGTGATATAATTTAGCAGATTTGACATATAGTCATAATTGTTAAATATAAAGTCATATTTGTGAAAAAGACATATGTATAGATTCACAATTGATATAAAGCCACATTTTAAGATACATTGACATTTATGTGATAAAGGCTCGGTTTCACATACAGGAGTTAGCTTAAGCCAGGACTAGGCATTAGTTAAATTATGATATTTAAGCAACTTTTACCAAAAAAAAATCCTTATTAGAAAATATTACAGGTGTGCATCTTAACACAGAACAATGACACTGACATATTTGAAGATACGTCAGAGCAAGATATTTTCATCTGAGACAGCTCAAACATGCAATTTATTCTGGAACTAGCTTAAGCCTTGTCTGTGAAACTGGGGGAAAGAGTAGTAGTGTAAATTAGTGATTTTGACATATACAGTCAAATTTGTGAGATATAAAATTATATATGTGAGATATAAAATGACAGAATTCCTAGGAAATAATGCCACAGTTACCATAGATAAATGTATTGACGCAGGTTAGTGAGATTCAAATATTACACCTCTGCTCAGGAAGTATAAACAATGGTGATGCTTGCCTTAGCTTGTTTTAATGTATTTACTAAGATATGTCATATTTGTGTACACATGAGTCTCAACACCTGCATTCTTATGCATGAGTGTGTGTGTGTGTTTGTAGAGGTGAGTGGCCCTCATTAGTGGATAAATGGCATCAGCAGAATGTTTCATTAGCTTGCACATCAAGCAGCTGACTGGAGCGGGTCAGCACGCAAGTCACTCTCACAATAAAGCCTTCACTCTCTATCTCTCTCGTTCTCAACCCCACTCCATCCCTGCTAGCTCTGCTCGAAAATATATCATCCCTGAGCATTACAATCCTCACGGCACATCAAACGACTTCAAAGAGCAACTCCTGTTTGTCTCTCAGCTCTTTCTGGGTTTTCATCCTTCCTCTTTCTCTTACAGAAGCCTTCTCGTTCTCTCTCGCTTTCTCTCCCCCTCTCACCTCATGTCCTCCTCTTGATGTCAGTCATGAATAAGGGACGTGTCTGGGTGTTTTGAGGGTGAATATGAAAAGCGAGTTTGATGCGTGGTCTCCGGCTCTTCGTGACTTCTACATGGTGTGTCTCAGCGGAGTGGGTCTGGACTGCATTAAGACATCAACAGAGGTAGAGAAATGCTGATGGGAAGGAGGAGGATGTCTGTGATCTCGGTCAGTGAGAAGCCCACGTCTATATTGCAGATGTCTTGCTAGTCTTCTCAGGCCTCAGATGAATTCTCTTACTCTGCTTCTAAGGATATGAGAAGAGTGAGAGAAACCAGGAAAGGTGCTGCCCTCCATTGCATATCGGGTATATTGATGTACACACATACACATATCTCTTTCTAGCTGGTCCAAAGACGGTATAGATTGGCCTCTGGTTATGGCGGACCTGGTTTATATTGGGTACACCATCTTGGTCAAGCTAATTCGAGCCAGGAGGCCACCTGACAAGAGCAGGGATAATAAATATGTTGCTTTTTTTGGTTTTTGACTCTCACTACATCAACACTTCCTGTCAGTGTTTTTTGAACAAGTTGGTTCATTTGTTACCTTTGCCTGATTTTCTGTTTCTGGATGTCCTGAAATCTTTTGTTTTGTGTATTGTGTTCTGTCTGGCTTTGAAGCTACTCTATATGCTAGTGTACACCCAAACATCGACAAAACTCACTCTTTAATTAAAATTTGCATATATTGCATAATGCATTCCTGTCCTCTTCAAGGACCAAAATATTGATGACTTATCCCCACAACACGAACGTTTGCTCAGTCAAATTCTCTTTAGAAATGCACCCCTTAAAATCAACTGCTGACTTACAAGTAGAAAATTATGGTTACAGGGTGACCCTTTTTTTAACAGGACATATACTAGGTTTTGCTACATAGTGCTACAGTACATCACTTACTTACAGGTATGATACATTTGTGTTTACATAACAATAATAATAAAAACTTACATGTTTTCCTAGTGTTATTTAAGTAAGAACTTCTCACTTAAGACCTTTATGCAAATATCTGCAAAACTTTTACCGGCTAATATAATGTAAAGCAATGCGAATGTAAAACACTCTGTCTGGAGAGTGTGAAAGGTACCACCACCCACTCATCTTCTCTAATTGAAGGACAATGGTCTTAATGGACATTGTCATTATCATTATAAGAGTGAATGTCTGCGCCTGCCAAAAAGCCTCGTAGCACGACTTAATTTAAACTTATACAGTACATCGACTCTTTACAGTACTTGGACATCACTCACTCAATGGCCTTAAAACCAAACCTGACAGGAATTGCAAACAGCCCAGCTGAGAGCCATATAAAGTGGCCATTAGAGGTGGTCACCACAGGTGTGCTGTAGGGCTATTATGCAAGGTTTTGCAGAGACACTATAAAGAGACAGGCCATTTTTTAAAAAACAGAATGGGAGAAATTATAACATGACACCTGTGGGAAAAGACATTAAATGAGCCAAGTTAGCCTACTTACTAGCAAATGCATCACTGGTCCTTTCAAAAAGCCTTACTTTTGAACACTTACGCACATAACATTTCCAAAAATGCTAAAAATGTTTTTCCTGACTGAAATTAAAGAAACCAATTTTGTGATATAATTTTGTGATCGTTGTCGTTCAATTGTTCAATTCAATCGATTTGTTCAAAATGATGGTTCATTTAATTACAATGCAAGTGACTTATGAGTAAAGGGTTAGGAAAACTAGAAAAAAAACAGAAAAACTAAAAAAAAGCAACAAAAATATTGTGTCTCTTCTTTTTTTTGAAGATGCATATGGGTTTATGTACATGTGGACAACCTCAGCTCCCGAAGGAGCTTCCCAAATGCATCTTAGAATTATAGCAGGGAGTTTTGCCCATAAACATTTTTCAATGTTTTTTTTTTTCAGAAAACAAAAATCTAGAGATGTTTGTTTAATCAATTTGACAAATTCCCATCATAATGAGCCTCTTTTTCATCCTCTCTCTGTATCATTCTGTTTCTAGGACACTGTCTTTGTGATTTCAAAAGATTATCAGTCGCTGCGCAGTCCATCTTCTGCTGGGCTTCTGTTCTCCAGGGAGCGCAAACATCTCTATCCAAACCAATCATGCATTCAAACCTCCAGCTAGAAAACACACTCAAGTAGCATAGGAGTCAGACAGTGTGTGTGCGCTACCGTCTAGAAGCTTTATGCCCTGCGAGAGCGGAGAACGCATCCCAGATCTGGCGGGAGTCTGCCAAGCACAGATAAACATGCAAACGTGTAAATAACTGTGCATATTATCACCCCCCCGGCTTCCGCTGCACCTCTTGTTTATTGCCATTTTGTCCCCTGGTTGCAAACAGTCGCAATGATAAGCATTAGAGTGATTTTTTTTCTCTCTCTCTGTCTCCTCTGGGAATTCTCTGCCTCGTGGGGATCATTTATGTCCTTATTAAAAAAAGCCGCACACTCGTTCCCTGGTGGCTGGAATGAGGGACTACAGATTAGCGGCAACATAATCATCATCTCTCCGTCTGTTTGTCCAAGAAGCGGTTGGATGACTGCACAGAAGAGGGCACCGCATGTGTGTGTGTGCATAGTTGTTAGCAGTTAGCGCTACATGCTCAGGATTATTGGCGTCAGAGTGAACAGACCCCCCTAGGGGAGTCTGATTAGTCAATAACACACGTAGGCCAGCGCAGCGTGGCTGATCCAGAACCTGGATGTTGAAATAACACATCCTGATGAGGTCAGTGTTGCCAGATAGGATTGACGATTTCCAGCCCAAAAGCTCACAAATACCCGCCAAAAAAAAAAACGCCCAAAATTTGAATTATCAATATAATGTGATCGAATGCAAATAAAAGTTCATAAACTGCATTTTTAACACTATAAAACAAAATTATGATGACAAAACAATATAAATATAATGCTAGATAAATCAGAGAAAGTAGATTAAAGATAATTAGCCTACCAAATATGAAAAATATCCAAGCAGCAGACATTGTCAAAAAGGCAAAAAAACTAAAACAAAACGGTGCCCTCGAAAAAACGCTCAATGTCAACTGTCAGATTTTTCCTGTCCAATATACAAAATTTTGCACAGTTGAAAGTAACAAGTCCAGCAGATTTCAATACTAATCTGAACCGTGTGAACGAGAAAAGATAGGTTCATATAGACTTTTATTTAACTGTGCTCTGATTTTAAAGTGGCAGTACAAGAGTCTTCATCTCTCCCTCAACAGGTGTAGTTCACGTTTTGAGAGTTAAAACTCTCTATACCTATTTAGCCATGATCACTATACAGTTCTACATCCTTTATCACGCTATACACCCGTTAATCCAGAATCATTAACTCTGGAAGCGGCTGCGACGTCATCATCTGCACCAGCAGTCTTTGCAGTGTGCATGTGTTTAGTAACGTTGTGTGACTGGTTGGATGCAACATGTACACTTGGACTTAACTAATTAGTCTATATTATTCATGTGTTTGAAAAAGACCCAAAAGACCCAAAACCCGCCCAAAATATTTACCCGCACAAACAAATTGAAAACCGCCCAATTGGGCGGAAAAAATATATTTACTTACATTTTAGTAACACCATCTATTTACTTTTTAGAATACAGTAAATACAGGTGGAAAGTAAATATTTAACTCTTATAACTTATTTAACTCTTACCACGCATCAGTGAAAACATGGACAATCTGTAAAATTCTGTCAATGGCGAAGAAATGTTGTCTTGTGAAGGACAGAAAATTCAGTCAGTGGTGGGGAATCACATGAGCGCTGATGTTCTAAATATCATCAGATGAGTATTTGTGAATGAATCACCATATTTTTTTGATGATGATTCTAATGACAGCGACTTACTTAAACATACTTCCTGACAATAACCAGTAGGCAAAAATGATCATAAAAGTCACATGAAAAAGATCATAACAAAAGTCATAACAAATGTAGTGCATCCAGATTATATTCACACTACATTCATGCTACTTTTTTGTTTTGTTTTTTTAAAAGGCATGTCATAATTCTTCAAACGTAGCTACTCAGAGAGTGTTTGATTTCAGATGAAGCAAATATTTGATGTGTATCTTCTTTGTAGGTTCAAAAAATTATAAGCCCATTATAGTAATCTTCCAGTTTGTTATTCTTGTACACAGCATACTTGTTTTGAGGCCAGTTTTAAAAGTTAATAAATTGAGAACTAAGTAGACTGTCTAGTTTCAGCCTAATGCATCTCTCCCAAGTGACTGTTTAACTTTCCTCACTTTTTTATTTCATTATTGAGTTCTTGAGTCACTCATTTAGTTTCTTAAAGGAGTCATACAAAGCCAATTTTGCACTAGCTTATACTGTAGGATTCTTTTAGGTCTTAATGGAAAGTTTGTAATATATTTTGTTATAAAAATTCTCAAAGATAGTGTAAAAAAACCCCGCTCCTTTTACCCTGTCAAAAACAGCTCTTTAGAAATCACTCTGTTCTGTGTACTTCCCATTTAAATCTTCACAAGCTCCGCCCCTCTTTTCCGAGGCACTCACAAAGGATCTTTTTTTTAGCCGTATTCATAGTGAAACTTGCTAATTAGCAAATTATGTTCATTAATACATTACAAAACACCTCAATAGGAGTCTTGCTTTTCTCTGCGTCTCGGTCTGATGACAGCTCACTCAGGGTGGGTTTGAGGAAAGACACCAGTTCAGTCTGTGTGACACGCTGCTGTTAATCAACTACTGTGGGAGTGGTCTCTGTCAGTGTGACGCCACGCCAACATGCATTTGAGAATGGCTTGGTTTCAGAAGGGGCAACTTATTTTTATTACATTAAAAGAAAACTACTGGTGGATTTTTATCATTGTAGGGTGGTTGTGTACACACACTCCCAACACACATTTCAATCCAAACTGCTTTTAAAAGTACATGTGGCACCGGATGACCCCGTTTAATGAATCAGTGTTTTTAAATAAATCATTTCAAAGAACAAATGAATGAATCACTCAAAAAGAATGTCACTTTTGTTCTTAAATGAGTCAGTTTTTTTGAACAAACGAATTTAATGTTTTCCCTCATGAAGCAAGCAATTTTTCACCGTGGACTGACATCAGTCGACTGACATCATCTCCCTTCAGCAGGTCATAGGCCTCCATCAAAAAAATCTTTTCCCAATACTCGAATACTTTTTTGGCAGTAATGTTTCCCTGTGGCACAGTAATATATTTCTATGGGGCTCATGGTCCAGCAACGACCCTGCAGGTCTACGTAAGTGTAAGTACACAGCTTGTGTTTGTGCATGTGTTCGGTTCACCTGCGGTGCCATCAAAGTTCAGACACACCTGTGATAAAGCGTTCCGTCCAGTCGTCGCCACAGGGGCTTAGCTCTGCGCTAATACCTGCTATCACTCTTACACACAAACACACACCCTTTCACTCTTCCCGTGTCTCTACCCGACACCTGTAGTGCGGCCTTCCCTCTCTAGACGTGCCGACACGGGGATTTGACTATCATCACAGACCGACGCTAAGCCTGCTGTCAGGATGAAGCGCTCCGTTGAGATGCTATCACATTCATAGCATTGCATTCATTCCCTCGTTTTACCAATCAAAAACCTTGTTGTTCTCACCCTCTTATAGTCCCGCTGGCCTGCTTTTAGTCTAGCGTTGTCAGGGGATTAGATTAAGAAGAAATGTGATTCTGTGGTGTGTTTTAAAGGGATGGCAGCTATGACAAAATGTAATGCTACTCCAGCAGGCCTAATGGATTTCAGTGGCAACCAAGAACGTATTTGAAGACGATGGCGGCTTCAAAAACCTATAAGCCCATTACAGTAATCTTCCATTTTGTCATTCTTGTCCACTGTGTGCTTGTTTTGGGTCTGTTTTTAAAAGTTGTGGACTAAGTGGACTGCATACCTTCAGCCTAATGCATCTCTCCCTCACTGACTATCTATCTTTCCACACTTTTTATTTTGTTATCGAGTTGTTTTTCTATCAGAGTGTGGCCATGTCCTTGAGAACCAGAAGCGAGTGATCAAAATGGAGCTTATAAATCATTTGAATTGACTTTTGAAGAGCATTTCTCTGTCTCTCTGCCTGTTCATTGCGTGAGATGAGTACAGTTTAATGGCTTTTTAATGCTTCGCTGCATGAGGAGTAAGACTAGGAAAGAGTGACGTGTACAGGGGCGTCAGAAAAGCCCTGCAGACAAATTTGTCTGATCAACAGTGCAGGGAAGGTTATTACCCATAATGAAAGCACTGAAACAATTCCAGATGAACTTCTCTTCATTATTCATTCTGTTTGCCTTTCTATTAGTAAAGCATCTATGTGAGTTTGATCCCAAAATAGCATTTCAACACTAGAACTTTCACTGGTATCGGTACTACATTTTTGCATTTGTGACTACTCTTTTTTTTCTTTTTGAAATCCACCAAATTCAACCAAAGCAAAAGAAGAGATCACCACCGGTGTGAAATGCCATCCTCTGTGCTGTCTTCACACTCCAGGGACCGTGTACAAAGAACGTCCTTGCCAAACAATAACACACATGACAAACAACTCCCTCAATATCAGCAGAGGATGCTGCAACAGTGTAAGCCGATCACCTCATTACAAAAGAAAGATCCACAGCTGCTTACAGTTACCACCCAGCTCTGTATAAATATTCGAACGCTGCTATATGATGATACTTCAAGCGCTCTTAACCTGTTTGACTCGACCCATTCTTTCTCACTCTCTTTTTCATACACACACATGCAAATACACACACAAATCCAGAGGTAATTGAGGACGGCAGTAAACAGATGGCTCAGATGACTGAAGTGACACATCATAGCTAGTTGGGAGGGGTGTTTACTGGGATGGGCTCAGGAGACACACACGCAGACAGTGACAAGATAGACAGACCTTTGATACCGAAAAATCAGCTCATTATAACAACTTATTTTGAAAGTTTACTATTCATGCTAATTCAAGCTTTTTTGGGATATGCTTAAGGACTTTAGACTACATTTTAAATGTGTTTATTTGCTAAAGGTTAATTTTACGAGTACAAGAGCATACACTCTTAAACATAAAAGTGTTTAAAGGCTCGTCCCAGCAATGCTATAGAACAGGGGTGTCCAATCCTGCTCCTGGAGATCGACTATCCTGCAAAGTTTAACTTCAACTCTAATCAAACACACCTGAAGCAACTAATTAAGGTCTTCAGGATCGCTTGAAAATTAAAGACAGGTGTGATTGATTAGAGTTCTGATTAGAGCTGAACTTTGAAAGACAGTAGATTGCCAGCAGCATTGGGCACCCCTGCTATAGAAGAACCATTTTTGGTTCCACAAAGAACCATCTCTTTCTTACAATTTTATAATCTTAAGAACTTTCTTTCACTACAAAGAATCTTTTGTCAAAATTAAAGGTTCTTGAGATGATAAAGGTTCTTTATGGAGCCATTTAGACAAAAGCTTCTTCTATAGCATTGTGAAGCACCTTTAAAAAAAAAAAGTGATGGCCACATTTGGCTTATTAACCCTTTGATACATTTTTATGGAAGCCAGTTTCAGCCATGCAATAAAAAAGTTTTTTTGTTTTTTTTTTGTTTATATTTTTAGAATTGAAAGATTAGAATTTTTCCTCATTGCAATTCCGAATTTAAACAATTTGTTTCTGCTACTTATTAAAATTTAATTTTGACTTTTTATCTCAGTTAAGATTTTTTTAAGAATTTCAAGTTTATTACTCACAATTCTGACTCTTCCCTTTTTTCCCCTTGCATTTGCAAGCAGTTTTTATCTTGCAATCCTCTTTTACATGTTTACAATTCTAATATTCTCACTTTTATTTGTTTATTATTTATTTATTTTTTTTTACAATTGTGAGAAAAATCAGAAATGCAAGAAAAAATCAGAGAAGTTACAATTACCTTTTTATTTTATTCTATTCCATTGCAGATATAAGCGTCTATACATTTTAGTTCATAACATAGCTTTAAAATTGTATTTTTTTTATCATGCATAAGCATAATCAGTCAAAAGAAGATAGAAAAACAGTTGATGACAGCTGGAAGATGGACACATACATGCGAGCGGCTAGTGGGAGGTCAGTAATTACTTTCTGTCCCTCTGGGAGGCTGGAGCTTCAGTTATTGTACTTTGCTGGAATTAGTTATCAGTCCCCGCACTCATACCCTCACACTCATATGAGGAAACATGGGAAGACAGACAGAAAGAGAGAGAGGGAGCGAGACGTAAAGAAAGACAAGCCTTGTGAGGCGTAGGCAAAGGAAAAGCAAGAATGAGTCTAAAATACATAATGTAAATAATGACTGTTCATTTTCAGCTGTCTGCTCAGAGGAGAGCAAGTATTTCTGCAGCTGTGTGAGGCATCTGTCACAATAGTAATCAGCCTTTCACAGACATAAAAACAGGGGTGAAAATTCTCCTCAGGACACGCTATCACTTTAGTTCCAAGCAATCAGACCCGGGAGGGAAAACAAGATAATAGATCAGCTCTGTACAAAGAGGTGGAAGCTCTACACACAGGATGAAGTGTGCAGTTAAGATTGAGCACTATCAATAATGACCTCAGAAAAAGAGAGACCTTGCAAGGAATGGATGTGACATGTGGCCAGGTTTCCCATACTAGGAATTTGTGCTCTGCATTAACCCATCCAAGTGCACACACACAGCAGTGAGAAGTGAATAACCACACACACACCATGAACACACACCTAGAGCAGTGGGCAGTCATTGCTGCAGCTCCCAGGGAATGGTGCCTTGCTCAAGGGTCTCACCTCAGTCGTGGTATTGAAGGTGGAGTGAGCACTGGTTATTCACTAACCCCACCCAATCCCTGCCGGACCTGGGACTCAAGCCCACGACCTTTGGGTTACCAACTCCCTATCCATTAGGCCATGACTGCCCACGACTGCCCCTTTTTAAGATATGCATTAGATGACTAGAGAGGGAAAAAAAAAAACACATTTTAAAATATTATATTATCTTCTATATATTGAGAGAAGATAAAATTGAGTATATATATGAAGTTATTGACATTAAAGATCTTTATGTTATTATGAGAAGTAAAAGGAACGAAAAAATATTCTGCTGTAGTCCGTTTAGCCATGCTATTAAGTAAGCAAATTCGTAAATACGTCAACTAATTCTTGTTAATTCTCAACTACATGTCTACTAGCTCTCAGAGTAGACTGTTAGGGTAGGTTTAGGCTTAGTAGAATAAGTTCACATAGTTTCAAAGTTGCTGATATTATGTTGTGGACCCATCAAAAAAAAGTGTTAGAAGATATTAAACAGACAGCCTACTAATACTCTAATGGCTGCTAGGTGAAGTAGACGCAAAGTTACTTACTGTTTGTCGAATATCTAAAGTGGACTATTGAAATAAGGTTTTACCAAGACTTCTTTCATAAACGCTTTAAAAATCTTATGAACCACAAACTCACTGAATGAAAAACAGTTTTATTCAAAACTATTTTATTCTGCTTGTACTGTATATATTGCACATACATATGCACTTTAAAATGTTTAGTTGTAGTGCATGAGCTACAATTGTTAAATGTAAATAGACCCATGTGTGAGATAAACAAAAGAAAAGTTTGGTACCTGACAGATGGACATGTAGAACCCCAAATTGTCTACATGGATCCATCAATGAGCCCTCTTCTCTCATTACACCACCATTAGGGGTAAGGTCGGAGGTCATACTGCGTTGAATTATTGCTGTGTACTTGCTCAAAGCAGGCCATTCTGTCCCAAAGACAATGTTCATTAAGACTGTGGTTTGCCTTTGTTGAATTTCTGTCCTGGAAAAAGGAGGTGGACAGGTCAGGCCGTGACAATGTGGGAGGATCTATGTGGACACACTACTCTTTATCTGGTCAGCTGGTATCTTGTCCCAGTGACCCGTGACTTTTCCCACAAGCACACTCACACACACACTGTCAGCATCACTTAAGTGCCATCAATCTGTCAATTACTACTCCAGTAAAGCCATTCATCCATACAATTCAGGCCTGTGGATACAGTCTCAATGATACACACACACACACTCAAGGGGCAAGGGGATGTTCCACATGATTGGGTTTCCTAATGTTGGGCCATTCCATTGTGCATTGAAACACAACTGAAGTGCCATATTGTTCTGAACTAGGAATAGGGAAAAATCCCCAGGAATTACAAAGTTTTCTCCTTGTGAGCCACCCTGAGTGTTGTTCGCCCACCCAGTGCCAGTGAGCCCTTAATCCACAAGGCCTGAATGAGCTAGTGTGCTGATGGCTTTATTTGGTACCGTCATCAAGGCTCAGCATCTTCTGTCTGTTTGTGTGTGAGATAAAATGGTGAGAGATGCAATATCAGCCTGGATAAAAGAGCAGCGCTGCTTTTTTGGCCAGTCGCAAACCCAAATTTACAGCTTCCTTTAGGAGCATCCCAGAAGCGCAGAGCTTTCAGCTGTCAGCACTTACAATGATTTTACTGCTTGCAACTGATGTGTGTTGTTTGATCCTTGCAGTGTGTAAGCGATTATGTGAATCCATATGAAGTACTGAGTTACTTTTAAAAAAATGCATTGGATTATTGCACTTTTCTTTTTATGTACTGTTGTATTATTTTGTCATTACTTGGCTGAAGTTAGCGCAGTAGCGCTGTGCAGGTGGATTTGACTTAATTTGAAGTGGTGTACTGTGCTGTCACAATGACATAGTCTGCATTCAACAGCTACCCTGTGTAGACACTGCACTGCTTGCAGTATAGACAGTGGTGTTGAATATAATGGGAGCAATCTATTCACGTCGCGCAGCTTGCATTCTTCAGATTTGATGAAAAATCAATCAGTTTGTGAGCAAATCTATGGATCAATATCCTAGAAAAAAAAATTTGGTAAATCATTACTATGACAATTATGAGACATAGTTATCATATAAAGGTTAAAGAGTAAAACAGAAATCTAAATTACAAATTACAAGATTGCAAACATCCCTGTCATCATGTTGGCGGTGTGATGTTGTCAGTGCGGGTAGCTACAGTGGAAGTAATGTCACATGTCAGTGGGAGCAGACAGGCCACTCACAAATCCGCACTGAAAGCCTCCACTTTTCTCCCCACCGGACGGACCCCGCCATGAGCTCATTGAGTTGTCAAAATCTCAAACAACCCCAGCTGGGAAGAAAAGAACAACTGCAGGAATATCTGTCTTTCCTTCACCCAGGGTCAGTATTCTGAAACCTTCTTCAAAAAAGCTCAGAAACAGGGTTGCCGTGGAAACCCCTAAAGCCAGGCCCTGCTCGGACCAGCGGGCATTTAAATGGAAATGGGCAATGCAGGCAGCTCTTTAAAGGCGTCTCCCTGCTCTCCTTCAGCTCGTCAGCACACATTTGGGCACGGCTGGCCGCGCAGCAAAGACACCCCACCAGCACACCGCGATGTTCAGGCTTAGAAGATTAGGAGATCCTTTTACAGAACTAATCTGGTGATATAAAGGGGACAATGCGAGCGAAAAGGAGAGGGTAGAAAGGCTGGTTCGTTTTAAACTGTCCCTCGGCAGCTCAAGTGATTTGATTCCTTTTGCCCACCCCAAAATATGCTTATAATGCAATCTAGACTGCTCTTCCCCGGCTGATTGTGTGTCGTTCTTGCGTGTCACGATCCATCAGGATCAACACACAGACGAGAATCCGGCACAGAGGCGGAGCACACTCGGATCGCATGCCGAGACGGGAGAGAGTGACATGAGAGAGCAGATGATGGTGCCAGGATGTCATAATAAAATGGGCAGAATGAAAGGCCTCTGTGTCTAACGTGGTTAAAGAGATCAGCTCTTCAAAGCAGCCGCCCCCTTCGTATCTCTCTGATGCACCCCGCACCCAAAGGGCTGCCTTTCAGCCTCACAGCGGTCCGGTCCAGACTCATATGGTGCAGCTGTTTTGGAACGTCTCTGAGTGTATTTATATGTCTGTTTGTTTGCACACAGCCTGGGGCTGGGATGGTATGCAAAGGCTGTGTTGCATTATGGGAAGAGCATGAGGTTGGGCACGTCAGTGAGGAACGCAGAGGGCGATTTGCTTGTCATCTCCATGCGTTCAGGCATATTGATCCCACTTTATGTAAATCGTTTGAAAATGAAGGCAATTTGAATGTTTGTGACAGACACGAGTGAGGCGTTTTGGGTGATTGCTATAACCTTTACAAAAACATAAATCTGAGATTCCTCTTATTGGACATTTTGCAGGCAACCGAAAATCCTAAACCATATGGTCGGGATGAGCAAGGCGTCCAAAAATCTGCTTCTGATTTCACTACTGTTCTATCAGCATCATGTTTTGTTTTTTTAATGCTTGCGCCTGCAATTCTTGCATTTAGATCGTGAAATGTGAATGTTGCTCTCTTTCTTTTCCTAGGATCTGTCTCTGAAACATACATTCATTCATTCATTGCTTCATTCAGAGAGCTGCAATCAGGCAGAAAATCAAGCTTAAAGAGAGGGGGTGCCAGTACAGACATAGGGTTTCCTTCCCAAACCTAATACACTTTTTGTTGAAGGCTGCTAAATTGAATTCCTGTAGGCAAGGAGAATGGAGTAGGACCTTGGACTGGGTGATACAGGGGCGGAAAAGACTGAACAGATTTGGGAGTCGTTAGCTACACTGGTGGCAGGAGATGTCTCCTGACAACAGCTGTTAGGACATGCCAACACTATAATGCTGTTTGAAACCACTGCTTTTCTCCTCGGCTAGGAAATGAATCACCTCGAGTCATTCTCAGCTTCAAAATCCAATATACATACCAACAGCAACAAGTTGGATATTGAAAAGGATAAAATACAATCTCGTACACTATCTAAAATGTATCAAATAAATGGTTTTACCTAGATAGAGGTGCTCTTTGAAACACTGGACATTGTCTGCAGTGTTTCAAGGCAGTTCCTAATTCTGTATTCACTCTGTGTGGGAGATACATTAGGGACAGGGTCGGCTCTAATCGTTATTGTCACGACTCTCTTTTCCATTAGTCAATGCTTACGTCTACACTCGCGCACCACATACACAGACACCAAGCCGCACAAGACTGATTGAAGCTGGGCGCAGTACCTTAATGAAGTGTATGCACAGCGAATACAAATAAGGTTCTTGTTAAAGTTGATCTAAACAACAAATAAACTGCATAGATTTACAGAAGCACAACAGAGGAACATTTCAGCAGTGGTCAAATTATTTCGATTTTCTTAAGGAAGCAACACTATGGTTAGAGACATGCCCTGGTTGGTGGTTAGCCTATAGGACTATTTACTTTGCAAAGGTTGTACTTTCAGACACCAGGGGCCCGTTTCAGAAAGGAGGTTAACCCTGAAATAAGAGAAACTCTGTGTTTTCCGTATCAAAATGGCATATTTGTCAAACTCGAGAAAGCTGGGTAAGCCTGTTTTTTGAAAAAGAGGTAACTTTTACTCTGTGAACCTAACCTGGTCAGGAGCAAGTTTCTGTCGGTCTCCTCCCCTTTTTTAAAGACAAAGCGGTATTCAATGCCCACATTTTAGACACACAAAGAACATAGCTACGAGAATTGCTTGTCCTTTTTTGGAGGATCCCATAGATGAAGAGGCTGTATTAATTCGAAGAGAATTGCTGTACATTTACGTCGGACAATGATTTTGAGACCTAGAGTGGATTTTTTTTTTTTTGTCTTTTCGCCATAACGTTACATTTTTGTTTGAGCGTTACAGTTTTTCGTTGCTATCAATTACATATATCCATAATCTAATCTGTCCTTACATCCCTAACATCACCCATCGTGGTTGTGCTCTTACATCCGAGCAGATACTACGTGCAGCTTTACGTTTCTTTGCTAATGAAAGCTTTCTGTATCGGGGATGTTCTTTTAATACCTGCAGGATTGCACCTACATGACAATTACAATTAGATTTAATAACATAGTTTTGAGTTTTACCTTTGATATTACTACAAAAAAAAAAATTAGCTTCAATTCACTGACATTTAAGAGGGACATAACTAGATAAATGGGATTCTTGCTCATTCTAAAAACTATTTTTAGTACTGCTTATATTCTAAATGTCATATCAACCTCTACCACTTGATCAATAAAAAAGGCAGACACACAAGTGCACTTTTAAATCTTTTAAAATCTTAAAATGATCAATGTGTGTAAAAGTGGGAACCTTACATTAAACATTTTCACTGAACATTAAGTTAAGGTTATGCATTCTTGTTTTGTCAAATTTGTTGTAGAAACTATGCAGTAGCCTGTTTTATGTAATTTAATGCAATTTAATCTGAAATAACTTCTAAGTTACAGCCAATTCAAAATTTTTTCAAGTTAAAAGTCAATAAACATCACATGTTACATTACTTATTTTTTATTATACTTAAATATTTAAATAATTTAAATGTAAACTGACACATTAACTTAATGCTTTTATTTTTAAATATGTGCTCATATTTGCTGTAACATTTGCATGAGCACATCATGTTTAGCTGGGGGAAAAAAATGCTGATCTCTTTTTTTTTTTTTTTTTCAGATGTTGCCATGGTGACTCGTAATATCTGCCCTCCATTGATAATTGCTTTATAGAATCGCAGTGTACAAGCTAAACTCTGAGTTAGTCTACTAGAGTTGATTGACCTAACTCAGATCAGCTGTTCTGAAACCCCCAAACTTTTTAATCTCTTGGTAAGTCAACTCAGGGCCAGTTTCCCCGAACAGGGTTTAAGACTAGTCCTAGATTAAAAAAGCTGTCTAAAATGGAAAAAAGCTTTCACTGACGTACCTTAAAATACATTACTGCAATTGTTTGGTCTTAAAATGCTCCCAGGTAATGCTTTTTTGTAAGACATGTTTCTAAAAACTACTTAAATGTCCTAAATTAACAAAGACCTAGTCCTGGCTTAATCTAATACCTGTCTGGGAAACCGCCCTTTAGAGTTTAAGTTTAAACTCAGAGTTGGTTGAACCTCCTTACTGAAACAGGCCCCAGGTAAATTATTAATATGTTTTATTTATGGATCAATTTAGAAGTTTACCTTTTAGGAGAAATTAAATAGTTGACATTTAGCACAATTGTAAAGGACGTGACATGTGGCCAGGTTTGGTTTCCCATACTAGGAATTTGTGCTCTGAATTTAACCCATTCAAGTGCACACACACAGCAGTGAGAAGTAAACAACAACGCACATACACACAGTGAACACACACCCGGAGCAGTGGCCATTGTTGCGGTGAGCAGTTAGGGGAACAGAGCCTTGCTCAAGGGTCTTACTTCAATCATGGTATTGAAGGTGGAGAGAGCACTGGTTATTCACTCACCCCACCCACCATCCCTGCCGGACCTGGAACCTGTAAGTCCAACTCTATCCATTAGGCCACAGCTTTTTGTTTTCCCTTTCCTCTAGAACTAGCGTGCACAAAGTCTGACACCTTAAGCCACAGCACTCGTGCAGGCAGCGTGGGTCCTTGCTATAATTCCCTGAGCTCTCTATACTGCAGAAAAAAAAAGAAAGAAAAGCAAAACCACATCAAAGTCTTCATGGACAGGTGAGTTTTGGAGTGATAATCTGATGGACAGTGACTCACTGCTGCAGATGACTTGCTGCACTGGGCCAATGAGATGCAGTTTCAGGCCAAGAAAAACAGAACCAATCTCGACACAGAATGGGTATCCTTGCCGACCCATGAGGCGAACTCATCAACTCTCAGCTACCAGCCTTGGATGAATGAAATCAGACCCCTGCAGCCCTCAGCAGGAGTTTTATCAGTGGTTGGCCAAAGGTCTACACACGCACACACACACACACACACACACACTTTCTGAGATCAGCCTGCACAAAGCTGCCTGTTATCTTCAACCATTTAGCTACGTCCTCTTTTTCATTGCCATTGTCTTTGACACCACTCTCTGTGTAAAAGAGCCATTAATTTCAGCCTCACCTTTGTTCTTCCATTCCCCCGTCTCTTTCACTTTCTCCAGGTCTTCGTTCTTTCCCGTGCCCTTCTCTTTTACATCCCTCTGTCTGTTGTTTTTTCACACCCCTTCTATTTTTTCCAGTATGTTGGTCTGGTTTGCATCGCGCTGTGTTATTTTGAGTTCCCATCGAGGGCAAAGTGTGTGTCAAAAGGGATGATTTTACCTCTGATAGCACAGAGGGAATAATTGTGGCAGGCAGAGAAAGAGAACAAGATCTGTAATCTGTTTTCCTTGGATCAGAACTTTATGAATACTCACAGGGCTTAGTGAGCTGGCGAGATGCATAGTGCAGATACTTCCTGCTGTCCCCAGACCGGACCGCCCGCAGGCTAACAAACCCTCTCTGATTCACACACACATAGTAAGCTGCAGTCCTGACACACAAATACATACACACCGCACCAGCTCCACTTAAATTCCCTCGACTTCCGCGTGCACAGATCAGCTCAGTGTTGGTTTAGCATGAGGAAGAGAGCTCTGCCTGCTGACTAGCTTATGAAAATACACAAAGCAAAAAATTCTAAAACCCAAAGAGTTTTGTACACTACCCCAGAACATTCCATAGAAACAAAATGGATCCTTTTTACTTTTTTAATATAAATTTTCTATTAGATGCATCTCATTCTGAACCAAAAAAAAAAAAATTTAATTATCATTATTAATTCACTATTGTAGTGAGTGAAAACAAAATTGTGTAGCCAAGAATTCGTTTCTACCCAGGTTGAAATATGAATAATAAGAACTGCACCTTGTTGGGACGGATTTTCCTCAAATGTTGTGAGTTAGTTTGATTTTCAAAAAAGACAAAAATAAATATGCTGCATTGATGTTTAGAGTTGACTAAGAGTGCTTTAACAGATGTGTTTACTTAAAATGAACCCAAAATAGGTTGTACATTAAAAATCTATAGCAATAATCAAAAGGTTAATCTTTCTTTTTATGAACTATTCATTTACTTACTGAACATATTAATACATGTTAAATTCCAACATTTTTTAGTTCATTTTAAACAATATAATAGTTTTTAACCAGTACAGTTAAACTGCCCAGAAGGCAGCAAACATTTAACCCAACCACTGTTGTTTTTGTTTTAAATATTCAATCTAAAATATAAAGTTCTTTACATCCAAAATTGAACTATATAACTGTAACTGCTGTATAATAAATTAAATAAGTAAACAAACAACCAAACAAACACATTTTGCCAAGGTCACTCAAGTTTCAGCCAGTAGGCCTCCATATTTCAATTCTTTTTTGGAATATCTTTCACAGTCAATTCCAAATCTTAACCAAATCTTTTCCATTGAATGTCCTTCTACTCAAAAATATGGCACATTATGGAATTACGCTGGTCTGTGAGCAGCTTGACATCAACCTTATAAGCTCACCAAGTCTAGCACTACTGCATTCTGAATCGGCGTATAACAAGCTGTTGTAGTGTGATGACAATCCAAATTAAATTCCATTTTTTAAGCAGTGAAATTATCCAGCCCCTTGTCTCTATTATGATGTTTGACCTTTTTGGCCATGTGGCCACTTAAAAAAGATTTGAGGTTATGAAATTTGAATTGCATCGATCAAAGCAACATCACTCATCATGAAATCATTTTTTCTCTCCGTCTCCCTTCACACTCCCACTCTCCAACAGCTGATAACACGGGCGATGATTAGCCGTGGCGAGTGGCGCGCAGAAGGTCACATGTCCGAGTGCGGCTTCCTGTTTCTCCTGCATGCTTGCAGATGGCGGTGATTAGGGCGAGCAGGACCGTGTGTGACAGCGGAGACGGATCAGGAACAGAAGAGGAGATAAATAAACCGGGCTGTCTGCGTGCTGATGCTGTCAGCAAACCCACAACAACCGATCTATCAGCACGCAGAGAGAGAGAGAGACAGAGGGAAAAGTGAAGACAAATGCAGGAAGAGAGAGAGTGTGAGAGACTGGTGGGTGGAGGAGGAACAACAGAAACGCTAAAAACCTTTGGAAGGAAAGAAAATCACAAATTAGATCTTAGTTGTATCTGCTAGACAGTAAAAAATGTAGAAGAAATTAAAACTCGGATACTGAAATCGAAACCTGCAGATGGGGGTCACAACATTTCTATGAACTGTATTGTCACATTACGTCCATATTACATTCGACTGATCTTAGTATGTAGAACATGCTTTTATTTTGTTGTGAAGCAATTAATTATTCAAAAGGAGGCATCTACCCAGAGAGTGTGAAATTTCAGACGAAGCCTATATTTGAGATTCAATAAATGCTAGCTTACAGAGGTTATTCACATGGGAATCAAACTTTGTTGCCCTGTACAGATTGTTAGTGGTTTACTATAAAGAGATTACATATTAAAGTGATAGTTCAGGAGTCAGACTATGCTGGTAGAACTGAAAAATGTGTAGAATAGCTATACAGTGTTCTAATATGGCATTTGCCTGCAATGGAGGAAGACGTGTGTACAGGAACCGTCAGCATGAAAATCATTCAGTATTTTTTTTAATGTAAGCAATGAAATTTTCTATTTGGAAAACATACACGTGAGCGAAACATGTGAGCATGCTTAAAATATTTAGTAAATTCTGTCCTGCAGTACTGCAGTCAGTTAGTGGATCAAACTTGTTCGGTAGTTAGAGGGGAAAAACATGGGAGAACTAGGAGAGCATAGAGAAACCGCCGGCCACGAAGAAGACTCAGAGAGCATAGAGATTAAAAGCTGGGGATATTTATATCACATATTGAAGTTAGTCAGAGCCCGGGGGATGCTGACTGAAGAGCAGAAGTCTGGAGGAAAGTGGGAAAGACGAATGCGGGGGAGGGGTATGGACATACATTGCAAGATAGTAAATTTTAGAGGGAGATAGCATTATTAGAAAATGGTCAGGGAAAATAATGGTGCAGGAAAAGCACGTACACAAAGAAGCAGGCAGGCTTTAGGCTTCAGTCGTAGCTGGCAAAGGTTCATTCTGTCCTCATTTTGTATGCATAATCTGTTCCTGCTCTAAAATGGAGAGCAGTCCTCCTCAGCAACTTTCGTTTGATGATGGAAAGTAATAGAACTCTGCAGACTCAATTGGTCCATTCATCATTCAACAACACAACGCGTGCAGATTTCCCCCACCCGACCAAATTCAGTCTAGCTCAGTCAATGGGAGGTAGATTGGTATTCACTCACGGATGTTATCTTATCAGTAACCTTGAATGTGGAATCAATTTGTTTTGTGCGGGCAGGGCTGGTGAATATTTATGCCAGTTTTGGAGCGAGGCAATTGGCTCCATATTATCTCTGTTACCTGCACCGAATGGGAATGTCAATGATGTACTCCAAATAAAGCGTCCTCTTTGTAAACAATGGCCTTATCTCTGCGTTTTCATGGTCGGTTGTGCAGTCGGGGCCATGTCGTTTTGATATAGCTGACACGGTGACAGAACTGTGATACAGGCGGTTATTTCTCCTGAAACACATGACAAACGTTCTTATTGTGAAGTGTTTTATCTGTATTAATAAGTAAAAGCAGTGGGAAGGTGATTAGTGGTCAAATGGGAAATAGTAATTGGATTTTAAATTTGTTGTGTTAATTTTTATTCAACAAGGCAATCATTAACAAGATCTCTTTATTCCACAGCAAAGATATTAATAGAGAGCAAATCTAGACTTCCTGACAAATAAAATTATTTGTATTCTTTTTTGTATCTCAGTTTATGTCAATGATAAGTCTCTTGGAGTTTTCCTTTAAAGCAATACATCTAAGAAACATTGATACTACAAAGAAACAACTTGTCTCCAGAGCTTTAAAAGAGCAACCTTTCAGCAATGAAATGTTCCTCGGGGATGCGGTCATCTTTCACTCTATGTGTGTGCGTTCACTGTTTTGGCTGCCGTTTTGTCACCTGCTCATAAATGTCTAGTAGCAGATTGAAGTCACTGTAGCAGAATACCGCGTGCATTTGTTTCAGTCCAACCTGGGTGAGATCATTACCTGAGGCGCTATGCTACCTCCTTCACCTCTCTCTCTCCTGCAGGTTGTTGTAATGCAGCAGATGGCTTCCCTCCACCGCTGAACGTTTCAACAGAACGGCTCACAGCATCCCTCTCCGTCCCACTCTCCCTAGTGCTCTTCGCCTCTCTCTCTCTCTCTCTCCCTCCATTTGCCCCCTGTCCCCACAGTCAGAAATGGACACCAGCCAGACCACTCCAGACCAGTGCAGCGTCCTTTCTCGCTCACTTTGGAAGACAGATTTCAACAAAAACACGGGATGGAAATACCATTTTATGGCAGCCTGTGTGTTTTGAGCGAGTGATGTTTCGCATGCAAGAGATAATGAGGACTGTCTGTGGGTTACTTCTTCCATGTTGCGCATAATTCATACATAGTTGTGCTTTTGTATAGGGTCCGGCCATAAATCCTGTTTCATAAGCTCCAGAAGTTAACAAAGATGTAGAGTTTTGGAAACTAAAGTACTAAAGCTCACCTTGGTATTGGTCTTGGATCACAGCAAGTCTGAAAGCCTCGGAAAAGAAATGTGTTCGCGCTCAGTGCAGGGGACTTTTGGCATGGCGGTCTGTATGAATTGTCCTGTGGTGCACATGCAAACTGAGGCACTAAGCTCATGGACTTGTCCAAACATTTCCCTCACTCTCTTTGGCCCTTAGTATTTATCCCTCGCTCCATCACTATCTCTATCTCTCGTTTCTGATGAATCACACAAGTGTTCTCTATATCACACTTTGTGGTTGAAAAGATTCCAGGGCTTTGTTGCATTATAGAGATGGATCTGTTGAACTTTTCCTAAGTTGAGGATTTCAAGATTGCTGGCACAAGCCAAACCCCCGCTCGTGTCTGATTTATACTGCTGGGTTTTTCTTACACAATCTCATAAATACTTATCACCGGACAGAGAAGAAATTAAGTGGACTGCTTTTTGGCTGCAGTGGTGTCTGCAGCATTTTAGCCTGATAGAAAACCAAACTCTGTTTGTTGTGTGGATGAGGATGCTATATTGCCAACGCTGTAGAAAATAGCTGCCTCATGTTGGAGTAATAGCATTTTTAGCGCAAGTGCATCTCAAATGCTTTTGAGTCTGATGCTTGTGTAACAACTCAACACCTGTTCCAAAACCCAGAGCTATTTGGAAATGGGAATGCAAAAGTGGTCTCCCATGTGTATAAATGTCAATTAGTTTCTCTCTTACGTTTTAATATAAATTTGTGATATTCACAGTTGCTATGTAAGTGTTCCAAATCAGAGGTTCCATTTCAGTTAGTATGCTATGAAGACAGACAGCTAGGCAGCTTACTAGGTTTTGAAACAGAGTTTGTATGTGTGATAAACCTAGAGCAAGCTTGGTAAAATCAATCAAAAATCCTCAAGAGAGTGGCCAATGAAGAGTAAAAGTGCAGAAGAATGAGCAATGAAAAGACTCACAACATACAACACAATGACAGTGGAGAGACAGTGGGAAAGGAAAATAAATTGAAGATTTTAATTGCATTGAACCCCCTCTACTCTCTCTCCATTAGATGTGTGGTTCCGGTAAAAGCCTGTGGGTGAGTATGACACTGTTAAGCAAACCTCATTACCTTTGTCATCTCTTTCTCATTAATCATGCAGGGCTGTATGAAGCTCACCACAGCATGTGCACACAGCCAAAGTCAGTCAGTCACTCTTATACACCTCACATATTAATAGGCATGAACTGTCGATAATGTATTGAACGCAATCCAGCATCAAGTGATAAGTTAAAATCAGCTTCATAAATTTAGAAAGAGGATGAGCAAAGGTCACATTTGAAATGTCTGCACTGCAAAATTGTTTTCTGGTAAAAAAAAAAGAATAATAATAATAAAAAAATGCATAGATAAATAAAATAAAATAAAATAATGTAGCCAAGAGAGCTCAACACACTACAGCTAAATAAAACACATGCAATTAGAAATAAAAAACTAGCAAATTCAGTAAAAAAGATTCATTTAAACAACACGTGTTGCAAGTACTTTTTTTTTGTTTTTTTTTGGGTTAGATTATTTTGCTAACGTGCAAGTGGATAAGAAATTAAATTAAACAAATAACCCTTACATTTCAGGTCATCAACAACACTGACGAGCAGACGGTGCACAGCAGCACGTTTTTGTTCGGTTCCGTTTTAAGGTTGCTTTTCTTTCGTTTTTTTTTTTTTATCAGTTACAGCGCGTTGTTCTCTCTGTCATCGTAAATAGCCTAATCTGCATACTTGAATCACCAAATTGTATAATTGCCAAGTATTAAGACTTGATTTTATATATACAAATACATCTTAGCCCATTAATAAATGTTTTTTGCCAGTGGAGAAATAAACCTAAAACATAATAAAGTATAGGCCTAATCTACACCTTAACCAATTATGCATCTCATCAACTATAAAATTGTTTTTAGATTAAGAAAATGAAAATAAATTTGAACAAATCTAGAATCTATTCAGAATTTTTTATACATCTTAGCTGAAATGTGTCTTAAAATGCAATCTTGATCTAGAACCAGAGAGATTCCTTCAGTTCAGAGGGAGGTCAAGACAACGGTCTTCACACACAAGCTGTTTATTTAGGGATTATTGGACCAGAGGTCTCCTACAATTTAAGCCTGATTATGGAAATGCAAAATGCAAAAATTCCCACCAACCATTTGTCAAGAGCTGAAAGGATCAGTTCTGATCACTTATTCAACCTCAACAGCCATGGCCAATATGGGTCATATTGTCTGGGTTGGGTTCCCTCAGTCTCAGCAGGTAATACAAAAACACAGAAAGTAATAGAAATACCAAGCATTCATTTTCAATGTTTGTCTGGGATAGGACGAGATGAAATTGAGGGAACGAGTTCATTTGCTGCTGCTGCTCCAAATTTTGATTGTTAAACCTTTCCTTGTTCAAATTTTTTTTTTAATCTTCTTTTTTTTTTTAAATCCATGTGTTGGAAGTTGCTGAAAAGAACCGATTAAGTGGCTAATGAAAAAGACTGATATCTAGCTGATAAAAGACGCCAGTGCTACAATACACAGATCTCACAGAGGACAGATATAGGACACTAGAACAGATTCATGTAAAATATAAACTCGAATGATCCAAATTGTGCTGTTCCAGGGCTTAAGGATTAAAACATGGATTCATGGTTAGTTTTGTAGCATGTCTCTCTCAGACTGCAGTTGTAAGCTGTTTCTGGGTCCTCAGAAACACTCTGTCCTTCACCACCCTCTTAGAGTCTAAGTCCTGGTCCACGGCGTTTCTGTTAAACCTCATCGAGAGCTATCAAAACACTCTAGTTCCTGTTCTCTCTCTCTGTTTCTGCTCTCATCCTGCTGGAATGCTGTTTCTTTTCCTCATTACATATCAACCAGATTCAGGCTGGTGAGTCTTTCCTGAGCAAAGTTTAAACTTTTTTTTTTTTTTTTAATTTTGCTCCATCCTCCTCTCTCTTTTTTATTTTTTCTCTGGCTGACGGGCGTCTAAATACATGCATAATGAATGCATCTCTCATTAGAATGATTGTCAGAGGAAAAACATTGCTTGGCTCACGGCAGGGTTTTCTGGGATTCTAAAATTACGTTTTCTCTTCGTTTTTTCCTCCCTCCTTTATTTATCAAAGGCTTTCCACAATCAGCCCTCATCGCGACTGGGACGGCTGTGGGAAACAGATGTTTACTGATTAAGCAGGCGTACCGTGCCAAAGCGGCTGTATTACAGCCCATTCAAAGTGCAGAAAGGACAGGAAAAAAGTTTAAAGAAAAAAAAAGGAAGGGGGAGAAAAAAAAGCCTGACGAAATGCAGGCGCTCACTGGGCAGCCCACTCTTCTGTCGCCGCTTCAACCATAATACGGTTTGATTGTTGAAATTGTTCTTCGGTGGAGAATTTTATCATTTTTTTTCTCTTATTTTTGATACGCTTTTAATGTGTTGGTTATCCCTGCCAAGCTGCTTTTACTCACAATCAGCGTTTACACAAACACTCACTTCAAGCTCAGGCTGAAAGAGACGAGGAGAGAAATGATGGGTGAAAAGGAGAAGAGAAACTCAAAATAATCTGAATGCTACTGGCAAGGCCAACAAACCTGTTTATACCACCACATTCAAGCGTTTCGTTTCAACAGCGGCCAGAATGTAATAGAAATATGTGACCAGCATTGGAGCCAACTGTCCTCCCTTACCCTCGGCTGCCACTTTATGTGGATCTGTTTCTCTCCATGTGAGAATACCTCATCAAACGGCCCAACCAAATACCTTTCCAGCAATCCGTTTCGGGAGAATTAGCGGAATTAGCCACATTAATCACTTTAGACATTAATTACAATGCACTTGGCAATCATTTATTTCTCTCATAGCTCTATTTTACAATTTACAAACTAGATAAAAAAGACCATAAATAAATGACATGTTTCATGTACCTAATTTCATAAAATAAAAAATGGAAGAGATGGAAAACAATGACACAATTATACACAACATTAAACTTAAAAGGTCTAGATCTGTTGGGAAAAATGCGATTTGTTAGTGTTCCTCCAGAATAAACTACATTAGGAGACTTGGCACGGTACATTCTATTGAATTTCTCTCCTGTCACATTCATTGCATATTCCAAACAGGTCCTAAACAGGTGAGGAGGGAATATCGAAATATGAAACTGGAATAAAGTCTCTAAGATTGGACGGATGGATGTGGTTGACATGAAACCGAGCACACTTGAAATGTTAAAAGTTTTTTTCCCCCCTTATTATAAACATTCCTGTAATAAGTTGATTTAGGTACAAATAACGTGCTTCTTCTTGCAGTCCACATTCAGAACATTTCGAATTAGCATTGAAATATTTTCAGTTAGAGTCAAATGACCCAAATAATTGTGGTGGTTTTTTTTAGTTACAACCTCCAGCATTGGTAAGAAGCAAAGAACAGCAGTGGCTTAGCGAATATAGCAAACAACTCCAGTATGTCGGTCTCCAGAGAGTAGCCACAAAGTTCTGCAGTCTTAGCACAC
The DNA here is from genome assembly GCA_034779775.1 of Enteromius afrohamiltoni. Classification (NCBI taxonomy): domain Eukaryota; kingdom Metazoa; phylum Chordata; class Actinopteri; order Cypriniformes; family Cyprinidae; genus Enteromius; species Enteromius afrohamiltoni. The sequence goes on from JAUYWG010000032.1 coordinate 15,597,780, forward strand.
ATCATGTGCTTTTGTCCTTTGTGTACGCGCCTCAAAACAAACCGTCATCCTTTAAAGAAAACAGCAACACGCTGCACTGAGAATGGAGAGTTTTTCCTGTCAAGAGTGAGACCAAGAAAATGTTCATTATATCTCTCATCCAATCTCTTAGGAGACAACCAAAGGGCCTATAACCGCTCCTCAGGTTGTTTGTCATGTTTTCAGTCTGCTGTCATGGAAGCGTTCAGCATTTGCTGGGAATCATGGGAATTGAAGTCCTTTGTCCCGGTGTCAAGTAAAAGTAAGTTACTGAAACAGCAATGGATGCGAGTCTGCGCAGCAGATATCGCTGCGGAGCAGATGTGTGAAGGTGACTCTGTGGAGGGAGAGAGAGAGAGAAAAAGAAAATGATTATGATTCAGGCATTCAAAGCGCGTTCTGTAAACAGACCAGGACACACAAACGCAGCATTAATTGAAGTAATCCTCAGAGTATGGAAACTGAAATTGCTCTGTTTGCTCTGTTGCTGGGGAGCATGGGAAAAACACATTTCCCATTTTTGGCTCAGTTTTCATTTTGAGCTCATCTCATCAAACGGCACCAATATATATCCCTTGTATTCATCTGCACTGGTTCTAATCCCAACTAATGAGCGGATAAATAACTGCAGGGGACGGAGAGGAAGTAGAGCAGATCCCATAAACATTGGGTCTGACTTGTTACTTTGTGCTTACCTTAGCTCAGCTCTGATGGAACTTCCAGCAAGGGAGACATGTGTTGATTTCACGGACCGCCGAAGGTCTCCGGAGACAGAGAGGCGAGGAGAGAGAGGGCACGGATGGAGTGGGGGAAAACCGTAGAGAGCGAGGTGGAGAGAGAAAGATGTAAACTGAGGGCTGATTTTTCAATTCCAACACTGGCCAAGTGAAGCGGTGTGGAGAATTGTGGAGTGTAGAGAGATATTCCATTCTGAGGGTGGGGAGACCTGGAGACCTTCCAGAGCTGGTCTTCCATTGTGGACGTTGGGACGATGAATGCCTCTCTGAAATCTCCGGAACAAAAGCACTGAAGAGTGCATAAAATCTTTATCTCCAATGCCTCCATTTCAAGCGTAAAAATTCCTCCAGGAGCTGCTCACTCCAGTAACTGTGAAATGGCAGGAGCAGACGAAAAAATCCAGTACTATTTATACATTTACTTACAGGCACATACATACAAAAATCAAATAAACAAAGAAACTCCTTCGTTGTTTCACTACAATCATATCCAGAGCATCAGTACAGCGCAGGACATCCTCTTGACTGGACGGCGGGGATGGCGTTATCGAAAGAAAAGTGCTGTATCATTCCTCTGAAATCTGTTTTTCTTTTTTTTCCAAAATTTAATTTAAAGTGCATGGATGAGGTAAATGGATTTTCATAGAACCAAAATAAAAAAGGAAGTCCAAAGTATGTTTCGAGTTTGTGTGTTCTTATCCCATGGGTTCAGACAGGAACCATCCTGTCTTGCATTTGTTGCATCTGGGACAACATTCCCTGCGTGCTGTTGAGGATCTTATCCTGATGAGAGGCAGAGGAGATCCCTATCCTTGCCATGTCTCTGTTCCAACAAAACACAAAAGACAGACGTGATGAGAACATGTTTGATTTGGTCTAATTTGGTTTATTTTTTTATCCCTCTCTCCTCATTTGCTTTTAACATGAAATCTAAGAACTCGATCCTGGCTGAACATTTGAATGCCAAAGTAGAATTTCTCAATGCTTCGTTGGCATCTACAGGGGTTTTGCACGGAAATGTGACTACTGAACCCATACGTCAGGACCGTGTATCCCAGAGCGCTGATTTAAGAACTCTCGTGTTAGTCAAAAGTTCTCTCAAAGCCAACATACACACATCATACGTTTCCTAACACCTTCAGAATGCCCAGTTTTTGTTCACGTGACTCACTCTTGTGTCATGTGGACCACAGCCTCGGGAGTGGTGTAGCCAGCAGCAGTGAAGTTGTCTCTGTAACGTTCCATGTTGATGGCCTGAAGCCAGTCGGCAACTGATCCCAGGGTAGATGTGAATTCTGGGCTGCTGGGCTCCAGGAGGGTGGTGTTGGGTCTACAAACAGAGTAAAGACTTAGTTAGGAGCCCTAAGAGCTTGGGCTGGCTCTGCGTTGCCCACTTTGAACAACGTATAAAAGAACTATAAAAGATTTTATTGCCGTGGGCATCACTTCTTTGGAACACGTTTATATAACACTGCAAGTCATGCATGTAACATGCACTTCTGTGCCACAGCTAAAAAAGCATTTACACCAATTTATCACTGGTAAAAAATGAGACTGGAACCAAGAACATGACTTATATGAGCTAAGATTTTAAGAGAAATTATAAGCCGAGTAGATACGTATACTGGATATATACACACGCAACTACATAAAAAAAGAATACAATTTTAATAAAAGTATTTTAAAAAAATTAATATTTGGAAATTGCATTAAAATTAAGATTATTATCTGTTTTTTTTAATCATATTATTGTATAAAATAATGAATTGAAAGGTATTAGATAGTGGGAAAAAAATCAGCAGAACTGTAATTGGTGTCCTTCAAAAATTAATGCAAGTTGCCCCTTGGCTTATGTGAGATGTATTTTATTACCTGGCTATCTCTCCTCCTGTCCTTTTCAGGCTGTTGGGGTTACGAATTAGTTTGTCCAGCATGTTGACAATTTGGCTGAACTTTGGCCTTTCGGCACGCTCTTTTTGCCAGCAGTCCAGCATCAGCTGGTGCAAAGAAACTGGACAGTCCATAGGAGGAGGCAGTCTATAGCCTTCCTCAATTGCCTTTATAACCTAAAGAAAGACATCAAAATGGAGTTAAACAACAGCTGCAAATGTATACACTGAAGCTATGAATCCACTTCATCCAACACTTACATCCTGGTTACTCATGTCCCAGTACGGCCGTTCTCCATATGACATCACTTCCCACATGACAATGCCGTAACTCCATACATCAGAGGCGGAGGTGAACTTCCTGTATGTAATGGCTTCTGGAGCGGTCCAGCGAATAGGTATCTTGCCTCCCTGTGATTGATAGGTTCCTGTTATTTCCTTTCAAAAGAGATAGCAAACACATGCATGGGGGTTAATCACACACACGCATGCACACACACACACACACATACACACACTCAGTTTCGGGGTTAGCCATTTCTATTACACCTAAAAAGATAGTAGCACTTCATGTAAGCACATGCGGGTTAAATGCAGAAGAAAGTGGGTTAAAGCTTGAGTTAGGGCTGCAAACGCAAGGCTGAACAATTAATATGCATCAAACTTACCCTAGTAGTGTAAGCAGCATCCGGATCTTCCTCCAAAACTCGAGACATGCCAAAGTCAGACACTTTACACACAAGGTTACTGTTCACCAAGATGTTGCGTGCCGCCAGGTCACGGTGGACGTAGCTCATGTCAGACAGATACTTCATTCCTGAAGCGATTCCACGCAGGATGCCCACCAGCTGAATTACAGTAAACCGACCATCGTTTTTCTGCAAAGGAACGACATTTACAATTAAATCATGTTTAAGCCTATACAGTACACCAAGGCTGGGCCAAAAAGAGGTGCTTGAAACAAAACTTACCCTAAGAAAGGCATCAAGGGATCCGTTCTCCATGTACTCAGTGATGATCATAACTGGCTTACCTGTACAGAGAAAATAAACATTTAATTGAGTTCTAAAGGATTATGTGACACTAAATACTGAAGTAATGGCTGCTGAATCAAAATAATCAAATAAATGCAGCTTTGGTCAGAATAAGAGATGTCTTTCAAAAAAACACAAATCCAACACATTAAATGTCTATATATGGTGGAACTTTAACATATGAATGCATTTCATCTGCATAAACCTAATTTTCACTTGAGTTTCCAAGTTCCAACTTCCATTGAACAGAACGAAGCAAGCAGATCCTTTGTAGCTGCATAATATTACCTGATTGGCCGCAGTTTGTCCTATTTAGAACCAATCAGAGTTTGTAGATCTAATTCCTGAACCAATTATCTGCTTCAATCATCTGTCTTCAAGAGCAAAAACAGTCAAACAGTGACTGAAAACTTAAAGTGCATTGAAAAATGCAGGGATTTAATTTTTTTTTACCGAATGCACTCAAGGCACTCTGCACACATCAGCACATTTGAATGACACTTCCCAATCAAGTCCGTCTGCTAGCCCCTCCCCTTTTCTCACACTCCCCCCCTCTCTTCCTCTTCCCTCCTATTTGCGAGTGGGATTTCTGTGTGGGTTTGTTTACTGAATGCAGCCGTTGCTGGAGGCTATCAGGGCTGGATTCCCACATTACCTGCCAGTCAGTTCAGAGACAAGGCGATGCTATGGCAACGCAGGCCCCTCTCACAGAGCCGAAAGGAAGGAGCGCAGGGGCTTCACAAAAGAGGACAATGGCACACGCACACACACCTACACAGAACCACTTACACACGCATACGCACATACACGCTTCACCTCAGAGGAATCATTTCAGTGTTCAAGCGGTGCCTTCATTATGCAAATACAATCTTGCATTTAATGCCAGCGCATAAAAGACTGCGCCCACCAAGCCCGTCTGTGAATGCTTTCTGCGGAGACGGCTGGCATCCTGCTTTCCTCCCGCTCTCTGAGGCTTAGGGGCATTTTGTCTTTATTTATTTAGGACAATTTCTACATCATTAGTAATTTATTTAACAGGTTTAATTGGCCCAGTTGGAGGCGTAGGCTACGAGAGGGCTGCCATTGTCTGTTTGTAATAACAGTTATCCTGAAGACACTACTTCTGCCATGCTGAGGATTATGGGAGAAGGGCTGCTAATAACAAACAGCACTCCAACGCTTCAAACTAAGCCAACTATGAGACACCATTCCTCTTAAAGGAACATTTCTGATCACAATGGTTTCATACTTTTTGTAAATTTGATCTCATAATTCTAAAAATAAAGCAAAATATAAATAAAATTCTAAATAAAATAAAATAGTCCAAAATTGGTCCATTTAACGGACTAATGTCTATTCTTAGAATCGCATTTTGGTTTTTTATGTAATTTTCAGTGAGTGTTCTTTCTCTTTCTCCTTATGTCTCTGTCTTTGCTCTCTGTTTTACTCCTGTTCACTTTCTCTCTCTGTTACCCATCTGTCGGCATTGTCTTCACTAATACATCAGAGAGCATGGGGATTTGCCAGGGCTGTCTGGAGAAAAGATGTGACTCGGTGGGATTGTGGGATTGTTACATGTCTGCAGAAGCCCCTGTATATGAATGCAGCTCTCTTCCATGCAGTCTACCAAAACAAACTCCAAAAAAATATGCACACATCTTCATCTTTGTGGTTCTCTAGAGCTCCCGAGCTGCCAGACAGCACAAGAGCCATCAGCATCAGAAGACACTAAGGGTGTTCTTCAGTCCAGCTGTCAAATGCAAAGCCATCTAATGCAAATCCCAGCTCCACACTCACAAAAACACACACTAGGTCCTCCTGATATTTGTTATGCATGGTGAGGTCTGGCCACAACTACACCCTGGAGGTTTCTTAAACACACATATGAGAGAGTCAACTTTCAATCAATAACAAGTTATTAAAAGGTTTGATGTCAGGTCTGCCAGTCGGCCAAGATTCCGTTCTGGTAATGGGAAGGGTGCGTTACAAAAGACAGGGTTGATTTTCATCAAATTAAGGAATGGAGAGTACGTCATTTCTTCAGCGTGGTTCCAAAATGCATTGAAGATGCAAACAGGAGGCAGACATCAATAGTGAAACTTTTTTTTTGAAGCAACGCGGTCCAATTTTTAATAAAAGTCTTTGATGGCTAAAAGTCAAAGCAAAAGTCAAAAACCTAAAGAAATGAAAACCATCAGCTCTACAGCAGAGCTTCAATGGGTGGCCAACTAAGCTGGCAACAAAGCAAACGATACTTTTCTTAATAAGTATTTCTGTCTTGTTTTCCAGTAAAATATGTAAACGTATTAGGTGCTTGGCACACAACAAAACAGTTGTTAAAAGTTATGTAAAAAGCGAAACCACATATGACTTAATGACTCGTTATTTATTTTCGAGGTAGTAAAGTATTACTATGAATAATAAAGTCTTGCTTTTCTTTTTAAAATATAAATCCTACCAAGATAATGAGGTTCATCATTTAAAGCATAAATAATAAACAATAAAAAACAAATTTTATTTTAATTACACAAAATGTAACACAAATGATCATGCATCACTTTGTAAAAAGACTTTTCATGAAAGATGGCTGCAGACAGCTTGAATTGTGAGATCAATGAGGTCACGAGGTGCAAATGATATGCAAAACCAGAACAAATCTTTTTGAAAGGATGTGGTCACAGTAAACGAGTAGCTTTTTCATATTAAAAACACTCAAGACTCACATTTAGTGACAACTCCCTCCAGTCGGATGATATTGGGGTGGTCGAACTGGCCCATGATGCTGGCCTCGCTCAGAAAGTCCCGCCTTTGCTTGTCAGTGTATCCAGCTTTGAGGGTTTTTATGGCCACGCAGATCTCGCGCTTTCCAGGCATTTTCAGACGACCGCTGCACACCTCCCCGAATTCTCCTTTAAACGGAAAAAAGATTCATAAATGTCTGTGGTATATAATGACCCATGAGATATCTCTGGAACGGTCGGCTAACATTTCACTGCAACAGTTGTGGTCTAGCTACTCTCAGTCTGAGACAGACGGAAAGGAAAACAGCAGGTCTTTTGCTCACCAATGCCGATGACCTTTTCAATCTTGATGCAGGAGGCGTCGATTTCTTTAGCGAATTCACGGACTGCTTGGTTGGGGTCCTCATAGGTGAAGGGGTCCACATAGATCCGAACCCCTGTGGAGAGATGGAGAGAGGTGCCCACATGTTAGGAGGTTGAAAGAAAAGGAGGGGAGGATAGTTGGCAGACAGACAAAATGATGAATATACAACATCTGTTTTCCATTCTCTTCCCTTTCTTGTTGGCTTCTGTCTGTCGTCTACCACATGTAGAACATACAAACTTCTCTTCTTAGTTACAAATTTAACTTAGATGATACATACATACATATTTGAGAATGTGTCACTGTGTATATGCGTTTACATGGCAGCAGAATTACCTGGATGTAAATGCCTCTCCTCATCAGAATCCTGTTTTGCTTTGCTGTATTTGCTTCTCCTGTTAACAGAGAAATGTGAAAGATTTTAAATCACATGAAAGAGAAATAACAAATAAGATCTCTTTTTTATGTCTCTCTTTTTTTAACAAGACTGAAATTCTTTGAGATTTAACAATGTCAAAAAAATATGGTCGTTTTTGGATAACAAAGTGTCCAATTTAAAAGTCAGACGAGTAAAATAACTGTTTTGCATACATTATTTTCCTTTCGAACTATTATTAAAATGCATTCTAACTGACACTTAAAAAATACATAAATAAGATTAAATATTTTTTACAAAACATTAAAAAAAGACTAACTGGCATGTGTGAGACACGGTGGGCTGATACATGAAGGAACATGCTGTTATTGTCATTGAACCAGGTCAAAGTTTTGAATAACCTTTTAACCTTTTCTTTAAAAGCGGGGCTGTAAAAATCTGTAATGCTAATAAAGCTGCACAGAGAGAGTACACAGTCCACAGGCCTTTCATCTGAAATCATTTAGAGATTGACAGATAAAGAACAAACAGGAATGAGGTAAAGAGAATGACAGACGAGTAAACACACACACATCAAGTGGCCAAAATCACCCAATCACCTGCTGACCCCTTAGGGCCAACCACTGACCCCTTGGCATAGTCGCAGGAAGCAGAAGAGAAGCAGTGGAACGGATAATAACCCCAACAAGGACACTGCCCTAGCCCATAACTCCCTGCTGGGGATGGGGTCACCTGTCTGTATATAGAGAGTGGGGGCTCTGCCGGGAATGCACAACTGCTGTTATTGTTTTTCTAGCGTGTTCTGGTGTTGACAAAGGCCCCCAAGGTTCGGGGCTAGTGAAGGAAGAAAAGGCTAGAGGGAGGGAGAGGGGCATATCCACAGGTAGAACAGGAGGAAAGGGCCAGGCTTTAACGCCTGAGCGCTCTGCAGAAGCTGGAAATAGCTCTGCCTGCGGGGGGCCATGCCTTCGTGGGAGGAGGCCTTGCCATCAGCCCAAACGGTCGGTACACGTTTATTTTAAGAACAAGAAGATTATCAGGTGTGCTATTCAAATACCGAAGCGAGGAACCCAAGGCTTTGTGCAAGGCTGTAACCCCCTCCTTGTCTCCACGATCGAGTGGTTGGTGTCCCCTCAAGGTACAGAAGAGCGGGCCAAAGGTGAGAGCTACTTGGGATGTGTAGTCTTGTCTCCCGTTGAAGGGCTTCACTGAGGAAGTGCTTAATGGCTGCTCGGCCGAAACAAAAGCCCCATTCATTGGCCTGGATTGTTATTTTCACCCTGAATGAGGCTGATGCATCTTTTCGGGGACTTTGAGGATGCAGAGATGATTATCTCCGCTGATAATGATACAATGTCAACCACTGTACGAATGGACACTCACCCTGGTCTTGGGAAACTACGATTGGACACAATAGGAGGAGGCCTTATGAAAGGGAAATGTAGCTGATGATAGCCGTAGTGGAGTAAGAGCATAGCTGGCTGAGAGTTTGGCAAGAAAAAGTTGTTTGATTAAGGCAAAGCAACCATGACGTTTTGCCCGTGGGAGTATGACAGCCGCTCTGATGGAGTATAGTACACAGACGTACACGTATGCGCACATACGCCATCCTGCTGTGCGTCTCGGTTCTCTTGGGAACGGTACGTGTTCCCTACGGATTTCGACACACACGGCACAGAGACCCGTAGCAGCACAGCGGAGACTAATCAGGCAGAGCTGCCAGCAGCCTGTCACAATACCACTAGCTACACCACAGGGAAAAAAGAGAGCGAGAGAGCGGGAAAGAGAAGGAAGACGAGCCGTGAGAACCAGACTGATGGACAGGTAGAGAGGGGGAAGACAGCAGGAGCACAACAGATAGAAAGACTGATATAGGATGACAGACAGGGTGAGGGAGAGGTGACGGAGATGCCCACAGGGACAAGGGGAAAGACGGAGGAATGCTTCCGGATTCAGACAGTATCTGTGAGCCGACTGACACCCAGTTAGGCCTGGTGGCTTACCTGCGGCTGATGATGAAGACTCCGATGAAGATGAGCAACAGAATCACACTGCCGATCACAGACACCAGCAGCACGGTGGAGTTAGCGCCATCTCCGATGATAGGAGAGGGAACTGAAAGGAAAAGCAACAATTAAAGTTCATTTCAATATGAATAGAAGAGCCTTGTTTCATCAGTGAGGAACAAATTCAGTTTTTTTAAATTTGCTGAAACGACCTAGTATCAAAGCCCCAGAACATTCCACACATCATAGAGTTCACTTTAAAGTGCTTTTAAAAATACCAGCGACTTTGTAGTGAGCAAACAAAGAAACTATCGTAAAGAAAAGAAAAACATATATAAAGGCTATAATTATGTTACTTGGGAGAAATAGTTTCCGGATGAATGGCTGATCCACCCTAAAACTCAACACGAGTCTCTAATTGTGGGAACAAAGACTTGCCATTGTCGGTTCAGTGACACGCACACGGAAACCTACCTGAATTGGTCATGAACTCGAAGGGGGCGCTGAAGTCTCCGTAGCCAGCAGCGGTGCGGGCACGCACATGAAAAACGTATGAGGTGAGCGGGCTCAGGCCTTTGATCTCTGCACTTCGGGACGAGGTCTTCATTATGCGATAGCTACGCTCGTTTTGATCCTGATTGGATGAGAGGAACAGGAAATGTTAAACCAACTTGTGGAATTGGTCATTAGAAATGTTTTATTTGGAAACAAACCCTGATAAAACAAAACGGAAGAGAGATTTGTTTAATGTCTGACACAGAAACTACAGCCAGGGTTTTGTAGGGAAAACCACAACCTCTTGTACAAAAACAAGGTTGCCATCTTTGTTTTCGCTCGCTCCCTTGGGTGTAACCTGAATTTGCTTGTTCAAAATTCCCTTGTTTCATCACTAGATCCAAACCACTTAAACAATGTCAAGTTTGAACCAAAACAAGCAAAGGAACTACGTTTAATTGTTATTTTTTTCCCGATGTCCCCTAATGTTTGGGTTGTAATTGTTGGATCGAGAAACAAGAACTTTTGTGTCTTGGTCTTGTGTGTGTCAGTGTGTGGGAAAACCTCAGAGTGTAAGGTAAAAGAATCTGACCACTGCTGCAATCTGTAATCAGTCAGCCAGAGGAAGACACAGCGGGAGCAGAGAGAGGAGAATGCTGTTATCCTCTCTGTATCCCAACGGCCTGTATGCTTCACCATAGATCTCTCCATCCACCCCATGCTGTTCTTACCCGCCTGTTCACCACACTACTGCTGTGAATGTGAGTGAGTCTGGTCTGGCCATGAACTAAAATGCAGCTCTTTCCTTTTGATGTACCTGACATTCTAAGTAAAGGCTTGACCTTGATTGCTACATCTTAATCTGCAGTTTCAAAGAAGCATCTCTCCCATTTGTAGCTCCTGACAAGTGATGTCAGTAGGCCTAATTCTGAATTTTTTTTCCCCAAATATATCTCTTATCTCATGCTGTCCGGATGAAGAACTTTCAAAACACATGCAAAATTGAATGTTTCCAACCAGCATGGTCCTTTTGGTGAAGTAGGTTGACCAAGATGGTTAAGAAGCCTCATGGGGCTGCACCATCCATATTCAAAACACAACACATGTTGGTGACAAATCTACGTTGGTCCTTTTTTACATTGATAATTTCATCAGGGCAAAATTTCCATGAATTTTCTCACCTTCTCATAGTACTTGACCTCGTACTCAAGAATGACTCCGTTAGGTCTCTCAGGCTGTTGCCATGCCAGAGACACAGCGTGTCTGGTGATGTCCTTGGCCTGGATGGTGGTAACTGGAGAGGGAGCTGGAGGAGGAGAAAAAAACAAAAAGAGAAAAAGATTAGTATTTACTAGGAGAACCCCGACCGCCCATCTTTTTCAAAGAAACATAAACATGTTAGTGCTATAAAGTAATGACGAGGTATGATATTGGATATATTTTTATTGTACTGAGAAAACCTGAAAAACAACGAAACACTGGAAGCTACACAGGTTAGCATCTGAAAAATGCAGTGATTACAGCTTTGTAACTCCCAGAAAAATGTCAAATCACCAAAGTGAAGTACCCATTATATCATCCGCTGTGAGGATCACTCAAGTGCCTCTGATTCTTTTCCTTCTCTCATAATTCCACTTTGCTACTACAGAAGGTCCATTGATGTAGTCATCTAGGGAGCACATGCTGCTTATCTGTAATCTTTAGGGTTTTATCAATGACACTCCACAGTTGCCAAAGGGGAAGCCAGACCATGAAATGATCCTGGCTCAATTCCACAGTGCAGATGAAAATTATAATTATAAACAGATCAGTGTTTCATATTTATATTAGCTTGATGTTTTTTTACATTCCCTTACAAAAATCAAGACAACTTGCTGCTATGCAGTTCCAAATGTTTTCTTATTGGCTGCAAAAGCAACAGTGGTTACTAGGGCAGTTGACATTCTGGTGGTGGCTAGAAATGGCAAAAATAATAATACTGATATAGCCTTTAGCAAGCACCTCTAGGTGCTTCAGTGCTATAGGGAAATGTCTGCTCCGAGCCCCAATATATGGAGTTATAAAAGCTAAGAACAGATGGTCAAGAGTAAAGGTCTGTTTGAAGAGTGTACAGACAGGTTTGATGGCTATTACTATCAGAGTTCACCAAGACAATGATGGTGAGAAAGACTCTTGGAAGACCCCACTCTTAGGGGCCCAACACACAAAATCCCCAAAGCCAGACAAAAAGGCACTTCCTGTCTCACGCTTTCTCTAGAACCCGAAATTAAACACCTTGTAAAAGTTAATAGTCCACTCAGCGCAAACAAATGTGAGCAGCCAACAAATGCACATATGCGCAATTTGACCCGACATGCGGTTTAATGTCATAAAAATCCATTCTGACAGACACAGACAAGAAGTAATTAGAAATTTCTCCATGGTGATATAAGGCAGAGCACTTTCACAGACGGGAAGCTGATTACTGACTTGATCACTATGTTCTGTATTAGACTGTGGTGACAAATTCAACACATCAGCCTGTGACCAGATCACATGACGACATCAGCCTGGTATTTAATGACATCATAATAAGAAAAAGAATATTGTGTTTAGCAATAATTTACACGCTTACCCGCTTGGTTGGTGGTAACCGTCACAGACACCGCCTGTTCAGGTCCTGGACTCTGCTTGGAGACCCCATTGA
>JAUYWG010000032.1:15610225-15637041 GCA_034779775.1 Enteromius afrohamiltoni
CTTACCCGCTTGGTTGGTGGTAACCGTCACAGACACCGCCTGTTCAGGTCCTGGACTCTGCTTGGAGACCCCATTGACTGCCCAGATCTCAAAGGTGTAGTTGGTGTGAGCCTGCAGGTCATTTATGGATACCCGGGTGGTGGGCAAGCCCAGCTGCTGAGGTGAAAAATGTATGCCGTTGCCACAGGGCTGACAGCGCTGACCGTCAGAGCTGCACCTCTTGCATATCACGTTGTAAGCGAGGTCCTGCCTGCCGCCAGAGGATGCTGGAACAGTCCACTCCAGATTCACAGAGGTCTCATTCACATTGGAAATAAGGTGCTGAGGAGCAGAAGGGGGCTCTACGAAAAACAATTTTGGAAAAAGAAACACAGTTTAGAGACACTATGACAAAATATGCACATGATTTATGTTTCATTTCCGCCACAGTGATGTCTGGAAGTTTTGGAACAAACAAAACAGGATTATGACTGTGGCAGAGATTGATCTCAAAATACACCATTGGCAAGGGAATCTTCAATGGCAAACAAACACACACACACACACTCACAAACATACACACCCTTTTATTGCCACTGCAGGCACATGATGTTAACGCCTGTGACGGATACAAGTCTGTTTGTGTGCTTGTGTGTATTTGTGTACATTTGCTCTGTTTTTCTCCGTGGTGTTTTCGTAAACCAGACGCTGCTGAATTTAAAGATAATTGCATTTATGACAAACCAGCACCACAGGCGACACAGTACTAGCTGCGCAAAAAGGAAATATGCTCAACCCGAGAGAGTGAGAGAAAAAGAGAGAGAATGATTACATCTCCATAATTGAGCAACTTGCTGATAGGGATCTCATAAATGCTAATTTGGTCGCCCTCGTTGCCATTTCTGGTATAGCAATGACGTTCTCATCATAAATATGGTTCCCTAAATCAGGAATCCCAGTTTGAACTTCTCACAAAACCTGCCCAGAGGAACATTTTATTGCTCAGAGTTTGCTCTTTTATTGCTCAGGAGACTTAATTGAGTTCTTGGTTATGTTGTATAAGTGTATGAACTTGAATATAGTTGTTAGTTCTAAAATTCATGAGGAGAAATTAACATAGAAATAAATAATACAATTGTTAATGTGCATAGTAGTTTTTTATATATATATACTATTAAAAATATCTGGATTTTATAGAGCCGATCTTTTGTGAAAACTTAAAGAAAAATGTTTAAAACCAGATTGAAATCTCAAATCTTGACAGCCTGAGACACTGTTGAGATCTCTATTCAAACTCCAGTTTATGTAAGGCTGTTGTGAGTCTGTATTATCAGACTGAAATCTAAGGAGCAAGAGATATCCACATTTCCCAAAAAAGTAGAAACAAGCTTTATAGTCGCGGAAGCCAGGCTAGCAAGACAGACTATTTTTTGCATATTTAGCTGGTATCTTGTTAAAAATTACTCATTTCACTTTATAAAAGATCTCATTAGAGATTTTCATTCCTATGGGTGGTCTCATGTATGACACATCAACATCAAACACAAAGAAGTGAGTGAAAAAGGACAAACATTCAAACAGGATGTGTCCCATTATCTCTCCTTGAGGTCTCTCATATGGCAAAAGCCAATTTCAAATATCTCCATATCCTCCAAATCATTTAAACACTTCAAACACATATCTGACCTAGGTCTGGATTAGATTGAATTCCTTCTGGCTGAGCTTTAAGTGTAAATGGTCTTTAAATTCTGTTTAACCTGTATTAAGTATGTGGCTGCTGTACCCACCCGGAAGAGTGGGGTGAACCGAGCACGCTCCCACGGTGGCTCGGTGCCACACGCTCCGTGATTGACAGGAGCTGATTAAGTCGACTGGCTTCGCTGCATTTTAATACGATAAGGTGAGAGAGAGAGGCTCAGCTCAGCAAGCGTAATGGGGTCGTTTCTCTCGCGCCTCTTCTCTGTCTGTCTCCCTACTTTCTCGCATTTCGCCTTTTTTCCCTCCCTTGCTACCTAGCACCTTTTTATCTCGTTTTTTTGTGTGTGCCGTCAGCGAATTGGCTGTTGAGTATGTGACGGGTGCTTCTGGGTGAACGACAGACGGCGATATGAAAGAGAGCTCCAATTAAAGAGGAGATAGAAACGAGAAAGACAATCCGATACGTAGAATGCACGTCCGGTCGACCGATAGGTGCATAAGAGCCCTTCTCCCCCCTCCTGCCACCCCTGATCATTCAGATCTGGAAAACCTATTAAATCTGACACCGTGAACACATCTGGTCTGGGTGACTCTCTGCCCTTTTCCCAGAGATCTTTAATAAATTTATCACGTAATTCTTTTTTGAACACACCGGCTTAAGTGTGTGTATGTGTGTGCAGAGTGATTTGTATGTGAGTAAGAGCATGTCATGAACAACTTGACGTGTATGTTCGCTTTTTACGATTAACCCTGTCGTCTTGGCTCAAAGCTATGGTGTGTCGACTGGCGCTTCAACGCAAGTCTCTATTTAACAAGCAGAGCACTGTTATCAAGTCTATGACTCACCTCAGAGTCTGTCACACATATCTATCTTTACTCATCATGACAGGGCTCCTCCCAACTCACTTACACACACACCGTCAGTCACCAAAGTTTTTGATTAGACAACGCAGGAATAAAAAGCTCAAAATAACATCCGCTGCAATTAAACATCTAATAATTTGTCACTGTCAAGCACTTTTTCTTTGTTTTTAATTTTAGTAAGTAGCCTTTAGGAAAACAGCTCCACTGTGTGTGAAGTGAACAGCTGCAGTCTGATACAAGTCCAGGCGGTGCTCCTGAGTGATATGTGCTTCCTCAGTTCAAAATCCCTGACCTGGTCTAATGATTACTCATGTCCAGGGTGGCTTGTTTACGTCTGTGTTTTTAGTCTCACATAACCAACTTTTGCCTACAAACATAATCTGGTGCACAATACAGCTTATTGTGGCCAAGAACGGCATACTTAGGAAGAGACCATCTAACGTGTGTGAGGTTTAAAGGAAATCAATACTTTTATTCAAGAAGAATGCCTTAAGTGACATTTTATTAGGTTACCAAACGTTTTATTTTCAATAAATGCTGTTCTATCAAGTTTTCCACAAATACATTCCACAAAAACTCTTTTCAATGTTGATATATTTTATGTGAACCAAATACACTGATCTCTGAAGGCCATGTAATACTGAAGACTGGAGTAAATACATTTGAAATATATTAAAATAGAAATAATATTTAAAAATACTACTGTTTTTACTGCATTTTTTAAATCAAATAAATGCAGCCTTGATGAGCACTAGAGACTTCTTTCAGAAATATATATATATATATATATATATATATATATATTAAAAAAAACATATAATCCCCAAACTTCTTAATCGTAGTATAATTTGGACTACAAAGTTGGTTTCAAAGTTGTACACATTCTCCAAAAACCAGAGGTGCACAAAGTGTATATTCATGAAGTGTGTGAAGTTAAAAAACACTTACGTGTGCATGGCATAGAAGCAGGGTCTGTCTCAGACCTGAAGAAGCCTTTGTCACAGGCGCAGGAAGTGGATCCCTCCCTAATGGAGTAACTGTGCAGGGGACACTTAGAACAGCTGTCGTCTGTAGCTAGCGCTCTGTAGTAACCGATCTTACAGGCTGCGAAGAGAAAGAAAGTGAGAGAAAATTGAGCCGTTGATGATTATGAACTATTTAACATATACTGCTACAGTAGCTCATCGTTTTGAGATAGAACTCTTAGTCTTTCACCTCCGGCTATCATAGCGACAGTCAGAGTGTGAATGTTTATGTCAGGCCTGTGAAACACTATGTAAGGGAGTGGTGTGGAATGTCTGAATGACAGACAGCAGTGCACGGCTTTATGACACGCTAATGAAGAGAGGAAGTGATACTAGAGGAATGCACTGTCATTAATCCCAACACCCAAGCCAAGCCCTTTCTCAGCATTTGCTCTCTAGCTCTGTTTTCTTTTTCACTCTCTTTTCAAGTTTGTCCGCTTTCTTTTATTTCTCGCCCATTTTTGTCCTCCCTCCAGCTGTATTCTTTTCTTTTCCTTTGTTTGTTTGTCTTTCTGCTTCCTTTCTTTTTTTCTGTTGCTCCTTCTAATATGCCACACACATACAAACACCCAGCATAATTTCCTATTTACGGTGACAGAGACAAAGGAATGCTTTGAGGTCTTTTATTGACTTTTTCTCTACAAAGCCATCGATACCCACACAAGTACAGATAGCATTTGAACATGAATAAAGCCGCTACTTATGACATTTATCTAAGAGTTTATTGATCTGTAGATAGTTTACAGATGTGTTTCCCTAAAAGGTCTTATCAATATAAACGCTCCATGAAGAATATCACAAATCATAATAAAGCTCTTAGCGATAATCATACATGCTCTTAGCAAGGCATTATGGGAAAGAAACACAAGGCTTTTATAAGACAAATAGGACAAACAAGCTTTCGTGTGTCGAGAGGATGGCCCTTAAAGGGCGGCCACACTGGGCTTTGTGTGCCATTCACTAAAATTCATATGAATGCAAACAAATGTGAAGAATATTTGTTTTTCACTGCCTACAAAAGTTCGGGTTTGGTGAACTCTGACCTGCAAGTGTGCAAAGCTAAAGGACGTTGGACCAACAGAAGATTTAAATGTCACAGACTTGGATGGAAATCAAACAGGTGGAAAAAGACTCATTTTAGTGGTTTTGCACCCATAATACTATCATAAAACTTTAAGACATCATTGCAGTGATGTAAAAAAAATAAATTAATCATTTGAAATACTGTACAGTAAATTTATGAATCAAAACCTATAACATAGAATATAAAATCCAAAATTTTAATACATTTTGAGATCTGCTAAGCTATGACAATTAACAGTATTATTAAATTATGATTTTTTTTATTAGCATTAAGCGCTAGATCATTAAAAAGTACCATTACCAAACAAATAAGCAAATGAAGTAAAATTCAATCAAATCAAATGTTTTCTCCTATGTAAAATCTAGTAATTGCCCTTTAACACTGCTACTAATCAGTCATGAAGCCACAGTGAAAAATATAATCTAATCCAAAATATAATCTAGATATAAATCAATCGCGCAATTTGTTCTAACTGTTTGTAATATTTTGCTTCACACAGCATTTTCACTCCAAGTAAAGACAGAAAAATTCTCTCTATGAAAAATATTCTCTACAAAAAGTAACCAAGTGACACAATTACTTAAATTACACAATATCGTAATTACTTTTAAAAACTTGTACATTTTCTACAACATCGGTACTTCAAACAATTGTCCCTCATCACTCCCTGCCTCATTCTCTCTTATTTTCTCTCATTGCTGCCCAAGTCTTCTAATCTCACATAAGTGTCAGGAACCCTGGGGCCGATTAGTGCTCGCCCTCGGGAATCACCACCTTCCACTTTCCTCCATTTCTCTGTTTCATCTCTCCCTCCGTCACAGTCTGCCCAGGGGCCAATCACTCGCAATCAGCCGCAATAGCACCCTTGATCAGGGGAGAGAGTTAACGTACATCTTCTGAGAGGAGATTAACACAGTTTTGTCATCTTATAAACAAGATCCATGAACAACAGTAGAGGGTGAGGGATGAAAAGATAGAAAGAGCTCAGGGAGAAGAGATGCAGTGCAGGGTCGCAACCTCCACTGGACGGTGTGCTTTGTTGCCATGCGTTGAAGCGGAATGATGGGAATTAGAGCTAGAGGTTACATCTGATCAGCTTTGGTTCATCTTAACGCCAGCTGGAGGACAGAGTTAATTGAAGAGGATTCTTGGGAAGCTTAAAAACACGGTTGGAACCTGGAGGTGTGTTCGAGAAATCAAGAGACCCAGAGTGCGGGAGTTTTGGTCTTGTTTATAACCGAATGCACTCGTTGACTTGGAGTACTTTTCTCAAGCACTTAGGATATCTAACACCCTCCACCTGCTTAAGAGCCTGAGTGTTTTCTCAGTCCCAGACCCTTACGGAAGACGACCAGCTGTCTCCTCCCTTCCTAAGGTCCTAGGTCCCTCATGAGACCCCTAACAGCTCCTGGTTTCAATTCCACACACAGCTCTCATCCCCCCCACAGATCTGACCTTTCCACTCTCTCTCCATGAGGCCTATGACCACTGGGCTGGACAATAGCAGGACAATCACAGTCTCATTGTCCACTCTGGTGGACGATTGAAGAGATGAGCTTACCGCCTGTGACATAATAGGGTCGTAATTACCAGCCCATGCCCCAATATTCAGGGTCAGCGATCTCGTCCTACCGTCCATCGTGAGGACAATGTCTATCTCAATGAAGACACCATTTCAGACAGAGCTCTGAATGCTTTCTGTGGGCTTTAGACCTTAAAACAGTCACCTGTTGTCCTGCGTAGAAAGACAAAATGCAGGGTGGAGTTGAGGACAAAAGCGGATCGGGCATTGTGTTTGGAAGCGAATGAATTATGGAATTCTACAAGGTATGTGTGGCGGTTTATGAGCATTGAAAGATGTTCCAGGCCGGACAAAAGGACTTCAATTAGATGCATGTAATCTGAGGACGTTCGGTTAGACACGTAAAGAGGTCTGATGATACTTGCGTCAACATCGGTGGTTTCTATTCAGATGACTGCAAATAAATAAACAGCGGACAAAGAAGTAAAACTGCAGGAAAAAATAAATAGAAAAGTGAGGAGAAGTGGAAAGAAAAGAACCAGGCAATGGGGGGCAGGAAAATGAGAGAGAATGAAGCTTCAGTACTGGGTGGTCTTCAGAGTGTGTGTGTCCTCTTGGAAATTTAACACTGACTTAACTCTGCCAGGTTATATTTCTCTCCTCACACACACAAGTGAAGTGAGACGCTTTCCATCTATATCTCTTTCGGTTTCCGTCCATTTTTCTCCATCACATCCTTGCTGTTATTAATTTATGTAAAAAAAATACATAAATAAATCAAAATTTGTGAATACATTTATTCAGTAATCGTGCACATTTTGGTACATTATATTTTTTGTTTATATCAAGCATTTTTTATTGAAATATATATTTTTTTTAATCCAGCTAGTTCTGCTCATAAACAATTTCACAAATTAGAAAATGTGAAAATGATTAGAATTTGAGCATATTGGACAATCTGGCTGCCTCTCGGAAGAAAAAAAGAAAATCTCTTTTGAGCAGACACACACACACACACATCCACCCACATACACACACACAGACTCACTTGCCGAAGGCAGTGAAAGTGAAGTCAAGACCTGTGGGTTTGCGTGAGCTAATGGCTAACATATTTATGACACTTTTATGATGTTGGCTTATCTCTGAAGCCGCTGCTCAGGAGGATCAACAGCGGCTAATCCACCTCAACACACACACGCCCGCTCACACACTCACATTCACATTATTTCACAAGTTACCAGGTTCATGACATTTATGTAGTTTACAGCCTTTCATGCAGTTCTTTGCACTTCACAGGCTTATTATTTTACTCTTAACTAGTGTCACTAATTGCATCCAAAATACACACACATACATTATGTAAACAAAAACTTTTATGTTGGATGAAATTAATTGTGACTGTTTTGATTCCTAACAGAATATAGACTGTTAATTCTTAAATATGATCTATATTACATTCTACAGAATGTATTTTTATTTACATATTCACATTCAACAAATGTCCTTCTCGTACTATGCTGCGTATATACATTACTTCCACAAAATTCCCCATCTCTCAAACACTGCTTTCACTCTTATCTGATGCTATTCCTGAACGAGCTGAGAAAGAAGTACAGCGAAAAACAGACCGAGAAAAAGAAAGACGATTATCATCTCTGCCCTCCAGCACGAACACTCCAATTCCCTCATTGATCGGTTCCCGCCTTCTTCTGCTTATTAATTACATCTGCAGTGACTGATATACCTTGATCCACTCGCTGCATGCAAACATTCCTCATAGCCGCAGCGTGAGTGTGTGAGATGATGCCGTGATTGATGTGGCTCTAACCCCTGAGAAGCTCGTTTGTCAGCGAGGGGCCAAGCTGCGTCAAAGCTTACTGGCTTTAATCTCCATATATTCGCCTAGGTTTTATTTATCGCTCTTCTGTCTGTCTCTGCTTCGACGTACCCTTCCCTTGCCCTCTCTCGCTCTCTGATCCCCACAAACCTGTCAAAAGTTTCCTCTAACTTTTCTAAAGGCAGTCCCAAGGTCTTACCGAAGTGAGGTATGGAGGTACAGCTAGAGGCGTAACATACACAAAGGACGTGTGTTAACCTTTAAGTGCGAGAGCTCCGCTCTGAGGTAAATTATTACATGGCCATCTGCTGTACAGAAGTGTGTGTGTGTCTCTGGGTTTTATATAGAGAGCTGCGTAAAGCTTTGAAGGAAAGGCAGAAGGGGGCAAAGCAGCACAGACAACAACTCCAGGGTAGGTCTTTCTGAATCATATCAAGATCCCAGCCAGTGGCTCGGATCTGATAGACAGAAACTCCACCTACACACACTCGCTGCATTTCAGGAAGTTCTTTTATGAAGGGTTGGCTCAGGCAGGTGACAAGAAAACTCTCTTTTCTCCACTCAGTCCGTGGTGGGGGTAGGGACAGTGCAGCATCGGGGATGTAGAGGTGAAGTCTCTCTGAAATGCAGCTCATTGTCTTGTCTTCTCTCCTTTGAGGAGAACGGGCAGCTGAGAGAGGCAGGGGGCCAAACGTCTCACATTCCTAACAATTCCTGCATAGCAAACAAGGAGGAGCTGCTTTGCAGTGTGTGTGTATGCGAAGGCTAGATTCATCTGACAGATTCAAATTCATCCATTACTCATCCTCATGTCGCTAGGATTAGATATCTACGAACGTTATGTAGTTAAATGAGGTACAGACCACAATTTAGGCAATTAAGCAACTGAGGAATTTTCTTCAGACGAAGCTATCAGACATCCTCAAAAGACTATGAATATAGTCAATATAAAATATAAAACCAATAAGCTATGCCTACAAACTCTTTTATTGGTGGAGCCATCTCTATGGTGGAGCTATTTTACAACAATGCTATCAGATGGTATTACTATGGTACTTGTGCTAAAATGCTATGGTACTGATATGGAATTTACATGCTAATTTGTGGCATTTGGTATTATGGCAGTAGTACAATGCTTTTTTTAGGGCATAGCATATCAATATACTTCCAAAAATATGGTACTACTAAAGTAAAACCTCAAAAACCATAGCAATATCGTTTTACATCACAGGTCCAAAAATGACTTTCTCCTCACTTCTCCACATTCTCCTTGACTTTATTCAGGTTTCTCTCACTCTCACTTTCTCAAGCCCTTGTTCTTTTTTTCCTTTACTTTCACTTTTTTTTCTCTGTTTGTGTCTTTTTCCACTACTCACTCGTGGTCATAATTGCTTTGCTTCGGAGGGCGCAGAATCTTTGTCCCCTCAATGCAAAGCCAACATTTTTCCCCTCACTGCAAATGCTCTGGCCTGCAATTGCTTTTCTGGCACTCCATAAACCACCCCCTTCAGCCCTGTCTGTCTCTTTCAACACATCTCACAGGCAGGATTACTCTTACAATCATTAGCAAATAGCACTCGCTTCAAGCAGGCTTGGCAATGGGCTCTCTCTGGACCGTTATATTAAATTCTGCAGAAGGGGTCGGGGTGGTGCATTCGGCGTGAACCCTAGCTAAGTGCTGCTCTCTTGAAGAGCTGATGCTGCCGAGAACAGGTCGTGTCCCGTCCACTTGTTTTGTTCAGCGGCCAGACTGCAGAGACTGTAAAGGGCTACTCTCAACTGGGTCTCAGCCAGTAGCGGCGGGACATGCTTTGACAGCTCATGGTGAAGACAAAAAGCAATTCTCCAAGACAATACCTCTTAAGAAATGTACGTTTTAAAACTGAAACTACAGTTTAATTGTGGAAAACGCAAGTTTAAGTTTTGCTCCTGATCGAATTCAACTGTCTCTTTCTGATCACTTCTTCAATTAAGAATCTAAATTTGATTAGTTCTAGCATAAGTTTTCCAGACAGCACCTACGCTAAATTTAGTGAGCATGGACGAATGAAGTGAAGGTCTGTACGGTGCTGGCTGATGCCAGAAAGGGTCGTGGCCTCTGGATAGAGATATAGCAGGAGAAAGAGAGAGATAGAAAATGAGAGGGAAAAAGAGAGATAGAAAAAGGCCCTTATTGATTCTAGGAGCTTTTGACATGCTAATGTTCTCGCTGTCGGCTTCAGTCCCCCACCTCCTCTTAGCCAAGGGCCTTCAAAGGGAGGCTGCCACACAAAGACAGGGAGAATGCACTGTGCTGCCCGCTGAATGGCCGCTATTGCTTAGCGTGCAATCTGTGCCTTAAAAAAAACTACCAAGAACAGCTCATGACATGGAAACCATTGCAGTGGAGAAACAGGCAGGCTCTTTAAATCTCAAACGGAATGGATAAAATCTAACTGTTTGATTACATGCATCAAATCAGAGCCAAAGAAAGCAGTAACAACTTACAGTGAAAATAAGCAACATAAAGACTAGATTTTTTCCCCCCCTCAAGTGAGCCAAAATTTAGCACAGGGCAAGAATTCCTCAGACATACTGAATGCACATGCGAAGGGTTATGGGTTGTGGTTACTGTGAGTGTATGCGGCCACAGGCTCGTGCCTCCGAGCAGAGGTGTGTGCGGATGAGGTGGTGAGCGAGCAGAAAACATTTCTGGGTTCTCAGATTAACGTCCAGGAGAGGATATTAAAGGATAAATGTGTCAACACCACAGCAACGATGAGTGAATTTCACTTCGCAACAGTCTCTTTTTCAAGTTCCTGCTTTGTTTTCAGTCACGTGTGTTAGCTTTTAGAGGTTGAGGAGTTCAAATATAGATGAGAGAAATGCATGTGTGGTTAGATCGGGAAAGTCTTTGAGTACACACACATAAATGCACTGGGAGTCTGTTGAGAGTAACATACTCAGCTTATTTAAGTAAGCCACATGTGTTAAAGGAGGCCCACAACACTGTAATCCTGTTAAAGGTCGTTCACACGCCAAGAGGAGTGTGTGCGTGCTAATTATAAAATGCATGAGTTTGGTTAATTCCTAGCTGATCGGTTTAAACATTGTGTTTTATTAATCTTCTGTTGTAGTGGGTGTTTAATGTTGTATGATGTATAAATGGAAGGTCACTTTATCTGCATGAAAAAAGAACTTCTTTCTAGTGAACACTTGGAAAAATACACAGTTTTCATCTCATATCACCTGCTCAGAACACGACAGGACATTGGTATTATTACTGTGCAATGTTGAGGAAGCCATCTGAAACTTTAACTTGCCAGGGTGCAAGTTACTCATGATTTAAAAGAGGAAACATTAGTCTAACTCCCCTTAAAAAGAGAGAGAGAGAGAAAAGAGGTTTGCTACGCAGCATGCTACTAACAAAAAAGTAGATAAATACACTGAAGCTATTATAAAATATCCTTAAATTATGATATATTTAAAAAAATACTTCATTACATTATAGTCAAAATCTATGCAAAATAACAAGAATGAAAGATATTAAAAAGGAAATGATTACACCTATGAATATTCAGAAATAAATAAATTAAGGTTAAAAAAATTACTTTTTTTACTTGGTGTGTTTGAAAATTTTTTCAGTTTGAGATTCAGTGTGACAGCACAATACAACACGCTGTCAAGATAAACTGCTACTTGTTGAAAAAGTTTATGAAAATTTGCCACCAAAAAGCTGCAATGTTTTGAAATCCATTGAGCTACTGTTAAGCTAAAAATGTAGCTAAGCTTTTTCTCCTCTAGGACACTGAATTACTGTGATTTCACAGTTACGGTTTAGTGAGAAAAACTTCTAAGCAACAACATGTAGCTACATTTCAGTGCTTCTATATAAGGCTTCCATTTCTATGTTTCAAAATTCCTTGGTGAGATTTACTTCTACAGAAGTGCTTCAGCAAATGCTTCTCTTCTCTTCATCTTTCCCTCCTGCTTTCCCGTGTCTGCCTCAGCGCTAACAAAGACATAAAGTCAAAACTAATTGCGTTCAGTAACAAACCAAGTGGCTTTTTCCTCAGCAGCTGGTCTGAGAGAGACCAATCCACTTTAACGGAAACCCCAGGAATGGAATAAACCCTCAAATCTAATGGCGAGCATTAGATTCAGCCATGCTTCAACCCCTCCAAATAATTACCAGTATTAATGTGCATTGTGAAGTCGCCGCGTTGACCCCTCCGGGCTAATCACTAGTGTTGCCTTGCATTGTGGAAACAGGTCTGCCGACCCCCAAAATAATCCCATTACTAAGTCTGTCCTTTCTCCAGCTCCCGTTCTCGCAGACACACTCTCAGCTAATTGACATCTGTTAACTGACGTCCTATCTAGAAGTGCCGAGAGAGAGTTTTGCGAAGAGCACTTCAGTCAGGAATCCCTGAGTATGCTGCCGAGTATGCATGTTTGTGCAATGGAGAGTTCAAAAAGTGCTTTTGTGTGCATCTATGAATAACATTTCTTTCATTCACGTTTGCATATTTACCTAAGTGAGAAAACACTGAGTCACTTCAGTTCTTGTCATTCACAATGCGGAGAAAAGGTTTGTCATTTACTTCGAGTTGCTTGCAAGAAGATTAATTTGTGACATCAATCATCATGAATCAAACCATTCATATTAGGCCTTCATAAACACTTCATTAGTAGAAAAGAACAACTACATTCATGGGCTCCATCTGGTGCATTTGTACAGAGGAAATTTTGGCAGCGTCCTAATCAAACCCAAAGACAAAGACGCGCAGCAGACGCACTGACTGTAAAGTTAACCGTGCCCCTTTTGCATAAAACAGGTCAGCAGCTTTAACAACTCTTTCAGAAGAAAATTATGGCTTGGGCCTTCCTGCCTTCGACACAAGCTCAGGCCGACCTATGACCCTTTCTGGGTGGAAGCCAACTTAAGGGCTTCATGCATGGAGCGGGGAAAGAAAGGAGCCAGGCACTAACTGATGGGGAGGATCGCATAAAGTAGCTGGGTTGGGCGCTCATGTCCGCCGTTGATGGACATCTTGTCAAATGAACACAAACCCTTTGGCATGAAGCATGTGTGGAGAGCAGTGTCTAAATGGATGCTGGGTTAATCAGAGAGAATGGGAGGACAGACCCTCGAGCAGTGAGTCAATAAGGCTCATCCACTCGAAAAGATATTTACCCTGGCATGCGGACGCTGAGATAGCGCTGTCCACACTGCTGTACCGGTGATGCTAAAGGAGATCTGTGCTCAGCTCAGCTCATCTGATCTAACGGATCCAGACCGCCAGTAATGAATGTGCGCCAGACGGCGTAATTAAAATATAATTAAACACCAGAGAGATGAGACTAGCGCTATCAGAATTTCTCAAAAGGGAAAGGGGGCTAGTTCGCATTAGCAAAAAATGCTTAGTGTATAGTTTCAACAGACTTTCTTGGGAAATGCTGTGAATTTATCAAGGCCACTGGATAGTTTCTACTTAATCTGGCTGTTTCAGACATTTTGCCTTGATAGTTGTTATATACCATGGTACTGACCAATGTGAACAAAAACACCACTTGAAGTGGACATTTCTAAGGACAGGTTCCTAGAAAACAGCATCTGCGTACAATGGTAATATCAAATTATCCTTCATAATCATAATTTGTCTCCTCATCTCAGTCCTAAAATAGCATTAGCATGGATGCTATTCTGCATTAGCAAAACAGTCACAACAATCTCTGCTGAAATGTTGTGAATTTATCTGTTACGTTAAAATATCAAAATTAAGCTTAAAATATAAGAATACAGAAATTACGTTTCAAAGGTACAGCTTGCGTCAGAAGACAAAACCGTGGTACTTTGTATGCTGTGATGTCAATAACCTTTGAACAAATGCTAAAAAGGGTCTCATATTTGACCTTAACTTTATTAGCATGAATGCTAACAGTCTGTTAGAGAGGGACCGTCACCTCTATCTCTCACCCTTCCCAACAGTTCTGTCCTTCAGGCCGTTTTCCGCCCCCGGTGCATCCATCACAACATGACAACTGAAGGGCTGCGAGCTGTCAGGGGAGCTTCCGTATGGGAGCACCGGATGATGATAGACAGGAAGAGGTCAAGGAGAACAACACACACATGAGCAAGCAATTGCACACATACAGAGAACAAGAGAGCGACGCAGATAGGCCGGAGCGTCGGAACTCTGCATGCGAACTGCGAACGTCAGACTCGGCCAATTCAAAAGATTTGGATTTAATCACGCGAATTATATTATCCAAATTATTTCAAACGTATACAGCATGCTGCCATGATCACAGAGTGAAGAGGATGGACTAAACCTTCGCTCGCTCTTGCTGAAAGGACGAGCCGCCCATTGTCTTCGAGAGACAAGTTTGCTGGCTTTGCATTTCACGGACGAAATATGCAAATACCGTATTTGTTTGATATCAAAGGGCACCTCTCTCCATCTCTCTCTCTCTATCTCTCTTTCCCGGGACAGCTGACAGTCCATTCAGGGGACGATGGAGGGGCTCATAGGAGAGAACTGAGGAGCATCGTGACAGGAATCAACATATGTGCTTGCCATCAAAAGGAAAAAGGAAGTGATGAATATTCATAGTTAGGAGCATTTTGGCAGGCGGCGACTATTGTTTTACAAAGAAAAGAGCAAAAACGACTCACAGCTGAGGATGATGAGTCTCATACACCTGCTCATAATTATGACAGCAATGAGATACACATGCAAGCTTTTTCTAATTTGGCACGCAAACAACCGCATACAGGTGCTAAGGTGCAAAGTTTACACCGGGAAAAAAGCTGTACCTCAACAATAACACATGAGAGCCAGATCAATAGCTCTCCTCAAGTACACCAATTTGCTTAACGTGTGATTAAAGCTAAAATGTACTTTTGCTCGGTAAAGTCGATGCAAACACCGTTCTCTTGAGAGTCTATCTCAGTGTACATACATAAATAATGTCTTGTCAAGCATAGTTTTTCCTTCCAGTTACACAAGCCGCTGTCTGTTCTGATTCAAAGAGCAGTGTTTCATATTATCACACCTTCCCATCATGCTCTAGTTTTCAAACCCTTTATCCTTTCTAATTACTTAAATATGCGTGAGCTGTTTTACATTAGCACCCATTAAAAAATAATGTGGCAGCACCGTGGTTGAATGATGTATCAGATGGTAATTTGATATACATTATCGCATTTGTATTGCATGGTACGTCAAAAACACCATGGTATCGTTTACCACAAAGTATCATCGTAGTGCCATAATTTATTAGAAAAGCTATTACCATGTTTTTTTTACATTTACCATTTTTACCACTTGTTACTGAGGTGGCACTACTGTGGTGCGGTGGCTTTGACATATACTATGGTGCAGACATTTATTTACTATGATGATACTACTATGTACCATGTGATTATTACAAAATTACCATGGTGGTACCATGTTTTAGGACATTTTGACATTTAGTATCAAGATACTACTATGTGTACAAGATACTATCTATCATAAGGATATGTTTTTGCATTAATACCATATCAATTTTTTAGGGTGTATTAATCAAAAGAGCTAAAAACTCACTTGAGTTTGGTTGGATTTTTCTCCTGTTTCACTAAATTACGTCTACAGTGTAGTGAAACACTGAGAGTGGGCTGTCATTCTCCATTGCAGCATAGCACCTCAGCGGGCTTTTACACGTCTCCAGCTCGCCGGACGCCCACTAACAAGCGGAGATTTCCTCTCTGTCCTCACCTCCTACTCAACACAGCAGATGAGCAGTGAGAAAACAACAAACTCTTATAAAGAAGAAAAGACACCAAATCCTCTGGCCAAGTCTTCTCTTCATTCACCAACCGAACGGCTTCTCTCGCTCTTCTGTTCTTGGACCTGTCCGTCTAGGCTGCAGCTGTCAAAATTTTGACGTCTTAATAAATCTCGGCCATGACCCCCGTCTCTCGGGGAGGAGAGGAGTAAAAAGCCAGGGGTCACCCCTGACCCTGTCTAGTGTTTCTCCCCTTACGCCCCCATCCCCGATCACGACATCCCAACAATTGGGGAGAGGTTCCCATTGAGGCCTTCTGGGGTATGGGGGCTTGTATCCCTTATCTTCAATGGGCTTTTTTCACAAAGTCCTCAGGACGCCCCATTGAGAAATTTCTCGCCCTCTCCTGCACCCTCACATTGAAGGTGAACCTCTGCATCCCTTCCCTGGCCTGGGCTGCACACACAGACTTATTAAACTGACAGTGACTTGCATCTGCATGCTGGGAGAGAAAGCCACCTTTTGAACCCGCTTCAATGAGGAAACAACTGCCTGCTGCCTTGCTGAAGACAGCATGTGATGGCTTAATCAGCTATTGATGACAGTTCTCAAGCTTCAAAAAGTATATAAAGAAGATGGTCTAATGTTTTATAAAAATAAACAGTCTAGTATGTTTACTGAAATATGGATTTTGGCCACGAAATACTTGTGAAACATAAAACATTATATATAATATGAACTGAGATAAATTTTTTACTGGTCCTTTTTCATATTGGTATCAAAGCTCAACTATATATATAACTTATTTTTATTTTTTGCTGGTCAGTTTTTTTAGCAAAGCATTTTCTTTACATTTTTTATTACATTCTAAACAAACATGCAAGATCAATAAATGTAAAACTGGCCTTAAAGAGCAATGAGTGATGGTTTTGTTCAACTAAACTGAAACCCCTGGCCAGGAGGCTATCCTTATATTTCAGTCCTACACCGACAAGTACCCAAAAATTAAACAAATTATCCACCACATACCAGCTTTTGGGACTTGAAGGTTTTTTTGTATAATTGATGTGTGAGATGGAAAATGAAACCTGAAAACCCCGGCCGATGCCAAACAACAGAAATATTAAAAAAACACCCTCTTTCAAATATCTCAGAGTAATGAAATCATCATTGCAAGCCCTGAAGTGATTTAAGTAAAACGTTCCACCAAATGTCTGTGTGGAAACGCCGTTCTGCTCCCTGTAAATTACAGCCTCTTTCCTTCATTTCAACATATCTGAACGGCAAAAGAGAGCAGAGGGAGAGAGAAGGAAAGCTAAGGAGCAAGTGGGGAACCCGGCTGCTGCCAGCGAGCTCTGCTAATAAAAGAGTGGCCAAGAAAAACGGCCAGATCTCTTAGAATGGCCTTTCCCAGTGTACCCCCTTCAACCACCCACACAAGCACATCCTCTGAGAGAGATCGCCCGCGGTGAATGCCGACTGCCCCCCTTGAGCCCGCAGGAGCCCTAAATTACAGCCCGTATTTGTCATGCAATTAGCCCGCTGAGATAGCGCTCATAAATAAAGGCTGTTAGACTGGCCAGTCGGCCGTTTATAACCCTGCTCAAGCGATGACCCTCTTCTGGACCAGACAGAAAAGAAAGAAAGGGCGTGCTCAAACTGTCTACATGTCCTCGGGATCTTCCTTTTTGCCAGCACTGAACTCAGCATTACCCCAAACAGTATATCACCGCTTTCCATGCCGTATGGCCTGACTACAGACACTGGGAATCAAAGCCGGAATGGAGAAAGAGAAACGGCCCTCTGGTGACAGAAGTAATCTATCTGATCCTCTCCTTTTCTTCTTTTATCTCTCCTGCTTTTTCTGTGTTTTGCCAATCACGTCTTTTCCTTTTACTGTGAATAGAAAAAACATTGCATGCTCTTGAGAGATAGCAAAGGAGAACGAGAGCAAAAAGGGTACGAGAGCCATGGCCCATGATCTAATTAAGCGGATTCTGCTTATAAACCACACGGCTGTTGCTCCAACAAAATAATTAGCGCCAACGTTTTTACATGCACAAATCCACAGGGAGGTGTTTTGATATCAAACAGGGCGATTCATAATCATAACCAGACCTCTCGAATAGCAACACTGGCTTAATCCACAGTGGTCCGCCGAGTACCCAGCTGTCTACATCTGAGTAAACTCTCACATCCCCGAGGGGGCAGAAGTTCATCCGGGTCAGCTTCTCTTATAATGATCTCATCTTAAATTATAGAATGTATCACTGTTGGGCGATCAGGTTGTTTTTTTTAACCTTCCATGTGGGAGGTGCGTAAATCTCGACTGGTGAAACGCTCTGTTGGAATAAAATGGAACTTAGGGAGTTATCTGAGCTCTTACCTTGGCATGTTCCTCCATGTTCCTCATAGCCAGGGTTACACAAACAGTTACCAATAGGCACCAGCCATTCTCCGTCTGCTCCACAGTACATTTTAGGGACCTCACGTTCCTCTGAATTGTCCACACAAGATCCCCGTACCTCCACTAGCGATGAGGTGTCGGCCCCGGTAGTGGTGTCTGGAAACTGGGCCAGGTTGCGTACGGTGAGGGGGCATTTCTTATAGAAGATCCGTACGGATACCAGAGCGATGCAGGCTCCCACATCCTGGAACGCCAGGTAGAAGCCCTTCCGTGTCAAAATTCCCACATCCCGCACTTCCGTGTTCAGCTTCATGATGCGATCTCCTATGTCCACCTGCGTGAAGCTTTCGTCGGCCGCGATGGTGTCGATTTTGGTGAACTGGTTCTCTCGAATGTACCGCTCTTTGTCATTGTTGGACTCGTAGTAGTAGAGGTTAAAGGTTTCCTTGCAGGTTCCCATGACTCCTGGCAAGCTGTTGCAGTCACGCAGAGTGAATTTGATCTCGATGTAGACGCGCTGAGCTCCGCCACGGGGGATCCAGTCTGTACGGAGCCAGTTGTTCTGGTTGGGTTCCATTACGTTGCATACCTGGTAAGTCCTGATTGGCGTATTCTTCTCATCCATGATGCTCACTTCTTCCCACTGTGAGAGAGACGGGGGGAAAGACAGAGAGGTAAGTAGGCCTATAGAAATTCTACTGGGGAGACTTTTGTCACAGCAGGTGCACACAATTCCAGTCCCGGTGCTGGAGATGTTCCACAGACCAACAGCTGCAATGATGCAATGATTTCATTGATTACGATATGATAATGAGAATTTAATCACACATCTGCCAGATTCTGTGCACTTATGTGCATGTGCTGCTCCAAAAATTAAAGAGACAGTTCACCCAAAAAGGAAAAGCCTGTCATGTTGTAGCAAACACTTATGATTGCCTTTCTTCTGCAGAACACAAAACAAGATATTTCAAAGAATATTTCTGTTGGATTTATCTTTTGTTTTTTGACAGAAAAATAAAAGCCATACAGGCTTAGAAAGGACATGAGGGTGAGTAAACGATGGCAATTTTTTCATTTTTGTTTGAACAATCTCTTTTGAACAAACATAATAAACTATTTGGCCATTAAATTACCATTGTTATTGGCATAATACGTTTCTTCAAAGTGCTATTAAGATCGATTTCTGTACATCAGAATAGCAAGCAATTTTCAAGCATTCTAAATGTTTCAAAATCAGCCATTTTTGGAGCTAGTTTATGTGCCGTGACTTCCTGGTCACTATTAATCCCATATTAGGCCATTGTAAAACTATGGGGCCTAGCGTTTGACGCTTCCTGCTGGTTAGAGTTTCAAATGAGACGTTTGCAATGAAGGAGAGTTTTGAAAAGGCCTGTCACGATCTATGACGTTGTCTTTTCTTCTTGCTTTTTTACTCTTTGTAAGTTGTAAGTGTAGAAATCCCAGCTGTCACACCGATAAAGCTATACACTCGGCCCGTTTGCGTGAGGGAGGGGGCCCTGTCGGGACCCTGTCAATCAAAAAGGTCGATGAGATAAAGCAGCAGAGGGTAAGGGGACCACATTTCCTCAAATGCCAAGTTCACTCTTAAAGCTGAAACCAACCAAAGCGGTGCAGAGACAACAAGGAAACCTAATTGTGGCGGAATCAATCAAATTGCTTATAAATAACTTCACGTATGCTCAAACTGATTGATTTAGATATTTCAAACGAAATATTTGAAAAAAAAAAAACAACTACATAACATTTTGGTAAACGGTATATATCGATGTATCCTATTTTAAATACTTTAAAAAATGTTGGTTATAACACCCATTTTACACTTATTGCATAATTAATTGCAGTACCACTAGCAATAATACTGACTGAATACAAGTGCTTAATTATACATTTAATTGCTTTAACTGCATAATAATTATAATTAAGTATGAATATTAGTGTCAAGTGTGGCCAAAAAGTTAAACAAAACCTTTTTATATAAATTGCATTATGTGAGTGTTATTAACTTAACTGTTACTGAGTAAACAGCACTGTCCTTTCCAGAGGAAAATATATATTAACACTTCAATTCTTAAACATCAGCACATAGCCTTAATACTGTACACAGCCTTACTGTGACAAGCTTCATTGTTGTACATGAAAAGTACAGTACTGTAGAAGCACCAGAACATTCTCGAATTTTAAGACGCCAACTCATAAATGATGTACAGAAAGAAACATTATAATTACGAAGCATAACATTTCTAAATGAATTACCCTAAGCACAAGCACTTAAACTCAAGTCGTTTCTCAGTCTGTATGAAACATCAAATTATAAGAACAAAACCATTTCATCCGTCAGGAATTATAATTACGGATGTTTGTGTAGGTTTCATTAGTCTTCTGTGCTTCATCTATGCACTAATGCAGAAAATACTGCTTGCATACAGTGTGATGCCTCTTGAGCCGTTTTCCATAATTTTTTAGTGGGGTTTTGGCACAACATGAGGCCTCAGCTATCCTGTGCCCAAAAAAGGTTCTTTTATTTCTCTAGTCTGCTTTTTCATGTGCAAATATGATTTCCAAGACAATAAACACCTTAAAGAGTTGGCGATAGAACACAAATATAAAAGTACAAGCAACATTGTCTGTTCTCTGTTGACTCACCCCTCCTTCCGTCGGACTCGCAACCCATTTCAATTCTCCTTGCACAGTTCTCGAGTCCAGCAGAGTCACTGCAGAAAGACAAAATGCCGTGAGTCTCTTCAAGTGGATCATCAACCTCCTTATGACTTGATCAAACTACCTCTTAAGTCACAACTTGTTTCTGTTTGTTCTCAACTGCACAAAGTTATTACACTTTCCATTTTCTCAATGCACACCGATTTATAGTCTATTTACTGTATTTAGTTAAATAACACAAATTCATATTTGGCCAATATAAGTATTTTATCATTGTTTAATTGTAGCGTGATTATGTATTGTTTTAATCAGTATTCTAGGTTGGCTATTGTCCAAGCAAAATTGGGTCCTTTGAGAGAGGAAAGTAATCAGTGCAAAGAACATGCAAAGAATACATAAAAGGCTTGTGCTCGCATTTTTTTAAGAGATTCAGAATTTAAAATGAGCTGGCGGCAGACGCCACATTGTATACATGTATATATATATATATATATATATATACATGTATACAATTCGAATTGCTTTTCTGTGGTGCTTTTAATTCCACAACAAAGTCCTAGTATAATTCAAATTAAAAGCGTGTAATGCGACATTACCGAGAATTCGATTGAGTCTGTAAGTCCAGACTGTATTATACTGTATTCTATTTGTCTCGTGCGCGTCTCTGAATTTCCACAGTTTCAATTGTAAAAACACTTCAGGTAATAAGTCGTGAATTACTTATATTTTCCTTTCTGGTCATCCATGCACATTTAATGAAATATAAATTAATAAATAAATATATGTGCGACAAAAAATAATACGTTCCAACAAAATTTGAAAATTAGGTTGAACCGGAGCGTTTACTCCCAATAGAGTCCGAGTTAAAACTGCGTTTGATGGAGAAAAAAAAAAAAACACCTCAGTCTTTCATTAGGTCTGCGGATTTGGGAACCACAGACACTTGGAGATCCCCAAAGGGACTTTCGGAGAAAAAAATATATAATTCCTTTTCGCTGACGAGATAAAGTCTCAAAATAAAAAAACAAAACAAAAACAGATGGCAAGCATACACTGTGCCACTTTATATCGTCCCATGTCGTAACCCAAACAACAACAACAAAAAATAACTCTTGGAGAGATTTTCCCTTGGTTTGGTAAATCCTTACCTTCATTAGGAGGGTAGACCCGTGCGGTTAATGCGAAAGTCGGTATCCAGATTATTAGCGCAAAAGTCGCTGTGAACACAAGCGCAGCCATTAGTGTCATATCGTGTGCGTCTCCTCCGCTCCGCGAACGGACCGAAGTTGCGTCTGTCCCGGTGGAATTAGCGTTTGAGAGTGATGCACAGACCGCAGCTGAACACCGCCGAGGGGCGGATCTTTACTGGCTGACGCGCCTGTCACAGCGAGACACCAAAAGTCAACAGTCTGTCCATTCGGGTAAACAGCCAGCCCATTTTCAGGTATATAGTAAGTGAAGAATTGAATAAGTATAAAAAAGTCTTTCTTTTTTTAGTCTCTTGCGTATCACAAAAACCCACGCTCGTGTGTGTAAGATAACGCAGTGCGCGTGAAAGAGAACGCGCGAGGAAAAAAAGAAAGCTCGGCTGTTGTTAAAATGCTACTTTTACATACAGAACATGGTCCGGAATATATTTGAAATAGCGTGATCATAATTATTATCGCCCTATACGTCATAGATAATTCTATATGGAGCGTGCAAGTCATTAAAGTTAAGCTAAACAGCCAAATAGTGGGAAGAGCAAGTGCGCCGTCTAGTGTTTGCAATTCTCTGTTATTCACAACACTCAATCAATAGTCAAGTTTCTAAACTTGCTAGGTCGTGTATAAGTACAACTATCAGACAATTTATTCAGGGGAAACGTAGTACTCCAATAATTATTATTCAAACATTAACAATCATAAAATATAAGAAAACGGGAAACAATTTCTGCATCCTGTCTAAACTGTAGTGCTTATAAGTTGCTACAGTTTCAGTTGTGTAGCCTACTAAAGACCAACTCATTTTTGCAAATCGTTTTTGAACAGTTAATGTCAGTAGGATCAAAAAACCGAATCAGCCATTATTTTAGGGTCTTGGTACAATTGAGTCCTGGAGTGACACGTTACATACGTTTAAAGTATATTGCCGTATTTTATTTTATTTTTATTGACGTGGGGCTATAAGCATTAACAGTTCATGTCTGAACGATAACCGTTTGGGCTGATTAAGATTCGAGATTATATTTTTTTTCAGAACGGTTTTGTGAACAGGATCATCTAACTTTAAAAAAATAATTCGTTCGCAGATCGGGCGCTATTCAGTAGTATGTGTTGCTGCAAAGACTAAACGTTATTAAAAGTTAGGGTGAGACCCTTTAAGCCTTTATCAACTGGACGCCTACACTTCATGACCTCTCCTGCCCCTGTCAATCAATCGTTTCACGACGCCCACAGCCAGAGCTGCGAACCAAACGCGTCCATTCCACCGTTGAATTCCATCAATAGCAGCAGATGCGTCGATTTCGCTTCACGCTTTGCACTGACTTATTGCAAGCGCCCACCTGATGAGCCAATCCACATCCTGTAACTTGGAGCGGGGCTCACTGTGTGCTGACAACTTTGACAACAGTCTGTTTGCATATGGATGGGCTGCAAGGGAGAGTAACTGATTTGAGTTATTGAATACCGCCCTCAAGGCTGACGGATCTGAAAAAGACAAGGCAGTGTTTATCCTTGAACATTAACAGTTGTAGTAACACTTCATTGTTTTGTCTCTAAAGATACATTTCCATGGCTATAATAAAGCTAGATATAGTGTTTTACTTAAATAACAAATAATTCTTGCATAATAGAATCATAATGAAAAAACAGACATGCTTTGGCGTCATGACTGAAAGCATGTATTTTTATCGTTATACTTATCAGATCGATTTAATACTTATTATATGCATAATTTACAAACCACTGAACCACTGTAGTGTACTGTAGTTTTTAATTAATTTACAAATTTGATTAATTTTTATATTTATTTAATGTTTAATGTGTTTAATAATGACTCATATTATTCCCTTACAAAAATTAACCTGGTTTTATATATATGTATATATGCTGTATAATTGGTTACTATAGTTAAACTATGGTTACCACAAATTAACCATGGTTTTGCTACACTAACCATAGTTTAACCATGGTATTTATAGTAAAACTGTAGTTATACAAATGGTAATCAATATGCCACAAAATGTTTACTACACTTTTTTGCAATGAATGCATGGTTAATTTTCCATGATTGTATGGTTGGTATCAGTCTCTGATAGACAGTGTAAGCTTACTAAATGTTTGCAAAAAACAAAATTTACAGGTCAATGTTCAACATTCTCTAAAGGAACTTCCTTCACTTAACATTTGTTGAGAACTTTTCAGTTTCAGGCCCCATTTTAACCCTGTTCATGGAAAATGCCAGATGGTAAAAAAAAAAATCACTTTTAGTCAAGTGCTCACTGTAAAGAATGTGTCTGGTAAAAAGCTGCTGGTTCAAAGTAAGGCCTGAGTGGATTGGATGAAGACTTGAAACAGTCGGCTTCTCAGACTTTAAGATTCAAGATTCGTCCATCCACAGCTAGCGTTTCCTGTTTATGTATAGGCCAGAGGAGCTACGTTTTTGTTCTTCTCCATATACATTTGGGGCCTCTCTGGGATCTCTCGTTTTTAATAGCATTAGGCTGAGGAGCAGGTGACGTCCGAGACTTTGTCTCTAGGGCCACGATCAAAACGCTTTGTGGCGACGCCGTTGCTCCGGCGAAACCATCTCGGCCAGCATAATGAAGTCGGGAGGAGCATCTGGCTTTCCGAGATGGGCGCCCAACATCGATTGTCACTCAGTTTGACGAAGAGAATGGCGTTTTATTTTCTCGATCTGCACGAAAGACTGCGCAATCATAAAGGCGCAATTAGCCAAGGAGGAGGCGGTTCACTTTTAGCAGTTTCGGCCAATCGCTTCTGCTCATATCGGGCGAAAGCCTATTGATCGCGTTATAGCCAGTGGGCGGGGAGTCGCCACAGGCAGGGGTGTGTTTGTGCGAGGCTTTGCTCTGGGTCGTTGTGTTTGGTCATTTGTGTCACAGTTTTTTTGATTGATTACCTTCAGATCATTTTCCATTCTCTTTCTGGATTCTCGGGTCTCCTGACTGAATTCCCTGAACGGCGCCCCCACACCCGGTTTTGTTCTCCGAGCCCCAGATGGCATCTGCCCACACATCTGTATTGTGCGACGCTAACACAGGCCTCCAGACAGAGTGCACCCGGGACCCTCAAGGGACACTGTGAGGTCTGTAATTGCCAACTTCAAGCAAGACAACGCTCTTCTACTTTCTGTACTCCCCTCGTTCTGGCCTCTTTCAGAACCTTCCAAACAACGTACACTCATATCCGACGGAACTCAACGCTAATGCGTACATCCTGTGCACATGCAAACATTGTACGTGTGATGGATTGGTTAAAACGTAGTTGAGGGAATGAATGCAGGCAGGCCAAATTAAATGGATGGGCTCAGCAGTCTGAAGAAACGTGTGGGTGTTTGTGATTGAGAAACAAAGAACCGAAGGAGAGCTTTGGGGTCTTCAGTTCTTTCTGTATCCAGTTAGCTCTAAAATTCAGCACAGACGGTTATTTTACCTCAGCTCGATTGAGATGTGACTGAGCCCAGTAAAATGGGAGATTGATTAGTTTTCCATCTCCAATAAAGATATACGCTTACTAGATGTTTCTATAGCCTTTCAGAGGAACCAAATGAGGAAAGAAGTTTCTTTGTTGGAACGTGCCTGTCTTTCAGCAAATCCAAAAAGACCTTGCTGAGGTTTTTGCATAAAATCCTCTTTCTCCTTCTGATTAAGATGAGGAATGACTCATGGTCTCCCTTTCTCTGTCTCTATACATGATTTTCCAAAAGACCTTTTTGTTTGAGATAGAGTCCTGTTCTCTTTCGAGTATGTGAATGGATTCCAGACTCTGCAAATCAAACACAAAGCTATCAGCCCTGCTCTGTGTTCTCAACCGCTCATCCCTGGGTAGAGGAGAAATCAATGGATAGCGTAAGAGCTCCTAATCATCGGCAGCGGAGAGTCCCTGATGTTTTCCCAACTACAGCATCAGATACCTAACAATCAATGTTTCAGACACTCGAATGGAGTTTGGGCAGTTTTTATGTAAATGTTACTTACACAGTAAATGACACGCAGTCTCTACTGCTATTTGTTGAATTTGTTCTAAGGAGCTGGTTCCTCATGTCCACTTCTTTTCCATGGGTTCACACTAGTGGTCGATATATATGGGTTTTGGTCGATATCAGTGTCTAGAAAGCAGAAGTAGAAATTTGTCCTGTCATTACTCACCTTTATGTCTTTCCAAACCTGTGAGAATTTCTGTAAGAAGCTGTTTTGAAGAATGACAGACTCAATTTATTTAGTATTTTGTCCCCATACTGTAGAGATCAATGGCTACCAGTAACTGCTTGGTAACCGAAATTCTTTAAAATATCTTCTTTTGTGCTCGGCAGAAGAAAGAAACTAACAAACATTTGGATTAACTCTAAGGTTAATAAATGATGGCAGCATTTTAATTTTTTGGCGAGCACATGCAGCTAATGCATACTAGGAAATTAAATGTGCTTCCACCCTTGTCGAAAGTTCATTAAATCTAATGTATCAACTAAATACACATTTCTACAGCATCTACCCACCCATCCACCATCCTTTAATGTATCTCTCTTTGAAACATACAAAAAAAAAGGCTTCGTCAAGCCAACATTCAAAGTTACTTTTTAGTTACAAATGACACTTACAAGAATGTATTTCATTTCAATTGTATTTTCTTACGTTAAAATTCCAATTGCAATTCTGCATCCTCCTTGCTACTTTACTTCAAATTCAGGAATTTAATTTTAACACAAATTATGAATCTCAACTCAGTTGTCCAAAATCCTGCAAT
>JAUYWG010000032.1:15637082-15660277 GCA_034779775.1 Enteromius afrohamiltoni
CTACTTTACTTCAAATTCAGGAATTTAATTTTAACACAAATTATGAATCTCAACTCAGTTGTCCAAAATCCTGCAATACATACATAATATAAATGGATCACAGCAAATTAGATCAACTAAACTTGATAAAATTATAAAAAAAAATATACATGCTGTTTAAAATGTATTCGATACAATAATAGAATAGTTTAATTAATAAAGAAACAGATAACGAACACATACATTACATTGAATGATAAATAAATGTACAAATGATCAAGACAATGCAAATAAGGTTTGTTTGCTGATCTGATCATCTCAGATTGACATAGTTCAAAGCACTATAGAGCTTTTAAACCTCATAGGTGCAAACAAACAGAAATCACCAATCCTAAAGTGTGGCCACCTCTAAAACGAAGGAAATTGTTGCACACTCTTTATTTTTCCAGGACCTCCGTTGGCAAACATCCCACACTGGTGTGGACTGAGTGCCACAGGGCCTCAAGGTTTGCCGTAGCATGGTTTCTATTTGCTAATTCTTCTTCTCTTAAGAGTTTTAAATAACAGCCTAGTGCCAGCCACAACCCCACAGCAGTAAAGCAGGCTTTAGATGTGGCGGAGTGGCTGTTTGCTGAAGACGGATAGACTGTGTAATGGCGCAGGGTGTCCTATGCAGCACTTCAAAAATAAGTAGAGTCATTAGAATGGTGAAGGCATCACTGTCGGTCCCATCGCACCAGGCAGCTGTCACGACCATGCGGAGCAAAACTCAGGATGAATGAGGAACGAAAGGGAAAGAGAGAGTCATCCTGACTGTAAAACACATTACAATATTCGAATACTCTAGAAAGCTCCATAACCTCTACCTCTGTGACTTGTGTGTACCATTGCTCAAAGACTGAGACATCTGATCTGTCATGCAAGACTGCACTCTGCCTTTTGTCATATGACTAAGCTAACTGCCATGACTGTTTGTAACTCTAACCTTGAATTATTTCAGTGCAGCCTTGTATTGCTTTGTTTAAATGTCCTCTGCCATTTGTCTGAGAGTCAGCTCCATGCTCAATGGCGCTGAGAGGTAAAGTTTGACATACAAACAGAGCCTCACAGCGGCAGCAGGTGCTGGCAAAGAGGCAGAAAGACAGAGAGACGTTTTGTTGTTTCAAACAAGCTGCTGTGCCATTTTCAGTCCCGGCATACATAAGGTTTAGTCAAATATACTCAGTTACATTAGCATTCACAGGTATTTGTATGCATGTAGCTTTTACACACAAATACTGCATTTCATTTTTCTCTCTGCCTTGTCATTGGAAAACAAGAACTGACTTACAATATCAACATATTGACAACGCCACGTTTACTGCTTTGATATATGTACAGCGTTGGAGATTTACACATTTTTAATAAGCACCCAGAAGAAGTTCAGCATGTTAAATACTAAGAGACAGTAAAGCAGGACGCTCATTTAGCACTGAAAGAAACTGACAGTTTTAAAAAACATTTAGCATAAATGAAATCCAGATGGGATTAATAAAATTCAAGTCACTCTTTCTCTTTGTATGGACTAAAGTAATTATAATAAAACTACAACAACTATGAAATATAAGAAAACCGCTGTAACAGTAACTTATTGCACTCATTAAGCTGTTTTACTCATTTACCATGTGTGTCCTGTCAGAATTGTTCCAACTAGACTTTAAAAATCACACCGAACAGAATGCAATGTCATAATGTCAAATTAGCTAAATGCATTAACTGTGTTAAATAAATGTGATAATGTAAATCATTCTCTATTAGTCTAATTTATTATAAATAATATAAAACCAATCTATTTATTCTCTGAAATCAATATTTTACGAGCCTCAAAGGAAACATAAACATTTGTATGTGTATAAAGTTGTTCATGCTTTATATAAAAGTTGTACATGTAATAATAACTGTTGTTGTTGCTGTTATTGTTGAGTAATAACTAATAATAATGTAACAGTAATTGTTAAACAATTTATTATTTTTCATGATTTTTAGTAGTAGTAGTAGTAAATAAAATAATAATAACGATGATGATAATTATAGTATTAATAACTACTAAGAATATAGTAATTATTGAATAGTTTTTATTAAATAATTTTAAATAATTTGTTATCATCATTATTATTAGTAATAGTAGTCAATAATAATAATAGCTGTTGTTATTAATTTATTATTAATGAATTAAATTACATTATTTTTCTTATTATTAAAATGTACATTGATATGGTGTTTCAGTGTCCGTGTAAACATACAAAATATAATGCTTATAGAGCACACCAAAAAAAAACAACAACTTCAAATATACACAGACATATGCGCTAACACATAGGATCCCAGACAAGCAAACACAGACATATGGAACTGAACACAAATTCACGCACACACATTTAGACACACATGCCAAGTAGCAAACTGACACACACACACACGTGCACCCGCAACACACACCCGCAGAGAAGGGCGGAAGACAGCCAGGTAGTGTGTTTCACCAGTGCCAGAAGCCTAATAAATCATCAGACGTGAGGCTTGAGGTCTTGAGACAGCAGTTGACTGGATCTTGGAGCGTCAGTCGCCTAGTTAGATATGTAAATATCGTGTAAAGAATTCCGTCCACAATGCCTTCTCCCATCTGTTCCTCTTGGCATATTGATTTTTAAAGCAACGCTTGGAACATGGCAAAGCCTCGGCCTTCCAAGTCACTGCTTTAATTTGCCAGAAATTACAATAGCTACGCTGTGCAAACCTTTCATATATCATTCTATCATTACAAGGTTTTTAACATGCTCTTTTACTAGAACAAGCTGATCGCAGCCCTTAAACACAGCTAACAGGCAAAAACACAGCTTCAGGTTTACCGGCTTAAATTATCGATTACACTGTTGTAGAAAAACAAGGAGGCAGAAAGAGAGAGGGTATTTTTGCCCCCTATTTTACTTAGTTTTAACATGGTTCAGTAGCAGTGGAGGTGAGCTGCCCGTGCCTGGTCTGCTGAGATGAATGAGAAATCTATGATCTGTCTGAACGATTTCATTAAGAAAGAGAGAGATGGGGCAGCAGTGTTAATTACTGACAGTACGGCAGCGCTAAGCTGCCACTGATACGTGCGATCAGAGCCGTTTTTAATTACCGCTGTCGTAAAGTGAGCCACGTTTACAGTAATAACATGATTATGGAATGAATATTACAGTGTGAGTGGAGGCATCGCCTCACACTTGGTAATATTTTACGCACTGACTGCAGTAATTAGTGCGGTAATTGTGTTGGCATGCTTACTGATAAACAAGCAAATTATTTTGGGTATTATCGTGAGCTTCAGAAAGGCCTATGATATATTTATCTAGGCTTAAATTGAGAGCATATGTGTGTTTTTATGAGAATACATCAGTGAGTGTATTCGGTATACAGCAAGGAGGGTCATATTTTTAAGATGATAAAGGTGTGTTTGTGCGTTCAAGTGCGTGTGTGACAGCAGGAAAGGTACCAGTGAAAATAGACTTGTTGGTGGTCTTGGTCTTGTCTGGCTGTCAGCGGGCCGCCCAG
This sequence comes from Enteromius afrohamiltoni, assembly GCA_034779775.1. Taxonomy (NCBI): domain Eukaryota; kingdom Metazoa; phylum Chordata; class Actinopteri; order Cypriniformes; family Cyprinidae; genus Enteromius; species Enteromius afrohamiltoni. The sequence continues at coordinate 15,640,632 of JAUYWG010000032.1, forward strand.
TCACACTGTGAGGTCACCCCTCGACCCCTTTGGCTCCACCGCCCAGTCGGTTCCCATGATGCCCACTGATTCCCTTTTCAGCACCTGACCTGGCAAGGTGAAGGACTGAGTTTCAGTCCTCCGGGAGTTGAGATAAGACCGCCTCTAAAAATACCTCTCAGCAGCCCTGGAGAGCCTTGCTGTCCCATGTGTCCCCTGCAACCAAGAAATATAATTCGTTCAAAGAACACTGTCCGAAACCAAGTGCAATGCAGCTTGTTTAAGTTATTTTTATGTCCTCACTGAAAGCGCAAATCCAGCACAAAGTGACAGCCAATCAGAACATATTTGTTTAATTTTATTGCATGATTTCACAAGATTTCATTAAGAATGGACCAGCAAAACATCCCTGCATGGCTGGACAAAAACATATATAAAAAGTAATGTATAATATTTATATATATATATATAGAGAGAGAGAGATAGAGAAAGAGAGAGAGAATTTTGGTTTTATGCATTAGAAGATTCTTTTTTATTATTGTTATTTAATGGACATAGATAGGGTTGGTATGCTTTTTTATGCTTTTGAAGGAGATGTCTTATTCTCACCAATAGTTTATTTATACAGAAAAATAAAAAATTAAATAAACAGTAACGTTGTTAAATGTTGTACAAATTTTATATGCTTTCTATTTATTATATTTACAAAAATATATATATATATGGGATTTATTCTTGGGATTGTAATTATTAATATATATTTTTTGAAAACTGAAAACAGGTGGTTTCAGTGTCGCAGGAAATCATTGTAATATACCGATTTTCTGCTCATAGATAAATATATTTAAATATTGGCATCAACTTTGGGATAAACTGCTTGAGATGCATCATTTCATTTTCAGGGGAGTCCTAACTTGCTCAAATCATGTCTGGAACAATATTATATTTCTAACAAACAACAAATAACAAAACCCTTGTTTAACCAACAACACCAAAACATTTCCAAAACTCTGGTATGACAGCACTGTAAAATATTATATATCACATGCTTATAAATTCTAGAACAGCACAAGACTTCATTTGATTTATTGTTCATCTCTAATTCTAAAGTCTGACTGACATTTCTTGCGTCGTCTTTATTCCCCACCAGCAATTTACTCCAGGAATGCTGTTCCATCTGCCTGGACTTCAAATTCCGCTGTTTCTCATACGCTTTTTCCCTTTGGCTCTCTTAAAGTTCGGTTTCCATTTAATTGCTATAGTGTCTATCCCTCTCAGCGTGCCTCTCTGAAACATGACACTTTCTACAGTCCATTTGTTTCCCTCCACCTATCCTTACCTCGACTTCACTCCAATTAGCTCCCATTTGCCGGAGTCCATTAAAATTCTTTAGTCCAATTTTGGGTGGGCGCTCCACAGCTCCACAGAAAAGACTTTCTTTGCCCGCTCCAGGTACTCGGACACACTTCTGTGGAGACATGGGTTTGGCTGTATTTCATTAACATTTCTGTCCTTACAGTATTTCACTTACAAACAAGTGGCTATACCACAGTTTGGTCCCGTGACTGTACTTCTATCTCCTTTAATAAAGCACCTTGAAGGAAATACCATGCATGAATGCAGTATATTAAATTAACAACTTTTTTTTCCAAGAAAATCTGTTGAAAACACATTCTAAGCATGTTTGCTAACGTGGACCACAACTGTTAGCACCCATGTTAATGTTATGACAGACAGTAGTTCTTACAGTAATAACTGTGCCGTTTACTAAATATTAGCTATACAGTACTATTTGCAACCTAGGCTCATTAGAAATATGTGCCTATAAAAACATTTCAAAACTGAAAAAAATATGTACCTATTTGTACAAATGACCTACACCTAACCCCGCCCCTAAACCTACCCATCACTGGGGTTTAGACAAATCGTACAAACTCGTATGAATTTGTATGGATACGTACAAATTGGTCATGAGACTGCGTTGGAAATGAACGCTAGAGGCAGTAAAACTCCCACAACTTTTGTTCCTTTTCACACAAAAGTACTGGTACAATTTTGATTAATAAAGGCACATTTTCACAAAATGTGTTGCAGTCCAAAACGTCTTATATGGGATCACTGTGAAAAAAAAAAAAAAATTCAAAATCACTAAATATCTAATCATTGCAATGTAAAGATTCCATGTATATTGCATTTTCTTCATGGAACGACAGATGCCAAAGAACCTAGAGTGCATTCGCTTTTCTAGATGCGCCAAAAAACAACTATACGCATTTAAGTGAATCAATCAAAGTTTGAGAATGAAGTGAGGCCTTTAGGATTGTTATAGACCTTTAGGGTTCTTGAAAGGTGAATAAACCAGGTAGTGATAGGCTATTTGTAACTTATATACTCAAATGCTAAATGCTCTCCTCTAGCATTGTGTTTGCACTCTCTACGTCCTCTTGAAGTCAAACATTTCACTTTTCCCCCTCTCATTACACATATCGCTTCCAAGTTTACACACTGTGCATTCATCCCCACTGGCTAAAAGAATGTGCTTTAATACTCATCTGTCTAGCTTGTTTGAATTGTGCTGGTGATGAATGATATTTATTCTGCTCAGGACCTTGAGGTAGCCACATTTTAGCAGCCATTAATAACGTTGATGGCATGCCCTGGCCGCAGAGGGGCTTGTAATCTGCGGATGGGTGTGGGGAGTTGCGGTCTAGGGGTCAGTGTGTGTTTTCCAGTTCGTACTTCCAATCCAATCCGCACCCTAGTCTGATACCTTGATCTCCCGTTGGATAGAGGCCCCTACGGAGTCAGAAAGAGTGAAAGAGCTGGATATAGAGGGATCACGGCAGGGTTGTTTTGTTCTGGACGGAGAGTGTTTAAAGCTTTACCCAGAACCAAAAGGGGGAATAGAGGGGTTTTTCAGCTGTCCTCCCACTCCCTGTCCCGGCTCTTCCTGAAGGGAGGGGGGTAACAAAGAACGGCCTTCCCCCCTGCGGTTCTCTTCGGAGGACGTGGGAGTACCTGCAAGAGGCAATGCTTGGCTCAGCACAGATCTGTGCTTTCAGATCTACAGACCAATTTTCCACAGTTGTGTCATGACATCTGAGTAAATATCTCCATATGGAGACCCAAACACAGTCACACACACTCACACAAACACTCGAACCAGAGCACATGCCGTCGTATAGCTGAATTATAAGTATACCGTACACTGGTGCCACTAGACTTTTTGTGTGTTCTGCCAAAACATACACACATGTACACAAACACAAGCCTGGTCTGAGCCCCATATTTCTATTCAGACCAAGAACCACTTCCATCTCGACTAGAGCTGGCAAGCGGTCGAAAAATTGGAATGTGGTCTGAGGGGAACACACAAACCACAGCAACGCTGATCCAAAATAAATTTAAATGTGTTACAGACACACACACACACACACACACACACAAGTGGACTTGGAAACACAGAGACATTATAAATGTATATTTACAAGCACTGTACTGAGAGAGAGAGACTGAGGGAAGCTATACTCCTAATCAGTATTTTTGTCTTGGTTCCCATAAAAACATAGTTAGATGCCCCTTGTTTCTGTCTGGAATATTCTTTGTGAACATCTGGATAGTTGACATGACAGGTCATTTTTGTTTTCTTTTGTTTATTTTTATTTTTTAATCATATGCATGACCTCACAAACTGTATTAATTAAAATATTTAAAATTTAAATTAAAATATAAAATATGACCTCACAATAATTGGCAGAAAATGTGCAGTTGTAGTTTCAGTTGTAAGACCAGAATAATATTTTGTACAGAAGCTATTAAAGAAAATGCAAAAAAAAAGGTCATTTATATAAAGGTCAAGAAAACAGTTGTGTGTGTGTTTGTTTTCTGGCTCACATGCTTAAACATGATGATGTTAAAGGGACAATATGTAAGATTTTTGTAATAAAATATAAAAAAAAACACTTGCACTGTGTTATATATTTCATGCAGTTGTGTACTTACATTATCTCAAAAGTTAAGGATTTGTAAAAAATTCCTTTCTCGGTTGAATTTCCATATCATGGATAATGATTACACGCCCCACAATTACAAAAAACGTAGATGCATACAAACCGAGGCATTAAGATATTGGAACAGTCAACGAAATAAAGCAAGAACAAATTTCAGCGAAAGCTAAGCCTGGACAGAGACTATGCTCTTGTGTGTGATTTTAATAGACAGGCAAGCAAATATATATTATTCATTTTGCAAGTAATAGTAATGTGCAGGTGGTTTGGTGATAAAACAAATATAAATGAGCTTTTCATCCATGAACATGATTTGTGAAAACGTCATCTCCCAAAGTTCAATGCTCAGTCATTGCGTCATTGTTTATGAAAATGCAACCTTTAGTGGCGTAAACTTAAATATTGTGCCTTTAACCTAAAATCACGTTTCTACTAAAATGTATTAAAATATGAAAGTATAATTTAAAAGTACATTTACATATTTATGTACTTAATAAAATACCCTGCAATTGTACTTGGTAGACTTGTACTAAACTGGTATACTTAAAGGGGCAGTTTCTTGAACAGGGTTTAAGACTAGTCCTAGTTTAAAATAAATCTTAAGAGCTGTCTAAACTGGAAAAGGCTTGCACTGAGATATCTTAAAATACATCATTGCCATTATTTGGTCTTAAAATGGTCATAGATAATGCATTTTTGTAAGACATGTTTCTAAAAATTCTTAAATGTCCTAAATTAGTAAAGTTCTAGTCCTGGCTTAATCTAATTCCTATCCGGGAAACCGGCCCAAAGTCTGAATTGTGAAGTGAAATATTATGTTTCATAATATAAGAGGTGTGAACATGCACACACTGTCAGTCTCTCATTTGCACATTCCTCAGACCATTAATCCACTGTAATCTCTCATTTAATTTAAGATTATTGTCATGCGCTCTTGAATACAGGGTGGCCTCTTAGCTCTGGCATCATTCATGACAATGGCTGCACATCTGCGCTGAGCAAACATGAGTTACGAGGAGATTACAATCCCTATTCAAACCCTGCGTAATCTTGGGTAATCAGCATCCGGCTGCTGCGCAGTCCATCCATCTACCATAAAGCATATCATTAAGGTTTAGGGTTTATGGCTCAGTGCTTGAGGATGACCTATTGACAAACAGACAGATTGCATGGCAACTACAGCACCTCAATGACAAATTCCTGTCTCTGTGCAGAAGGGGTTTTCTTGAGTCGCAGCAAAAACATTTTTAAGAAGGTAAAAACAGGCAAAAACATGTCTGAGATGCCCCAAAAATAAAGTGAATACATTTAAATGTTATTTATTATTAAAACATTATTATAATAATATTAATAATATTACTATATTATCAAATATTATTAAAATGTAATATTAATGATCAAATTCATTTATCTTTATAATAATGGTCCTTAACATAGACTTTTATTTGTTTGTTCTTATTCTTCTTATTTATTTTATTACATTTTTTTATATTACATAGTTGTGAAAGCAAAAATAGATATTAAATTAAATACATAAAAAGTAGTATTTAGATTTATATTCAATATTCAATTTCACTGGAGATAAAAATATATGCATAAATGTTTTATGACAGCAGTCCTTTCTCAGTGTGGTATTGACAAGAAAAGTGTTGAAATAAAATGCACAAATAGTGGAATTTATTTACTATGAATCCAAATACTATCTATTTATTTAATTTTTGATTATTATTTTGTGTATACCATCATCATTTGTTCACAAATGCAAAGTGAATTTATTTTATTTATTTATTCATTCACTATAAAGGAAAAAAATAAATAAATACATATATTAATAACTTGATGAAACTTGTCAAGAACTAGATGTGCTGATCTGAATTTACTTTGTTTAAATTCAAATCTTTTAAAAACAAACAAACAAACAAATAAATATTTTTGACTTATTCTCAGTATGAAATCCACTGGAGGATTAAACTTTAGTATCAAACTGGAATGCAGAAAAAAGTTAAATTTAATGAGTATGAATCCAAGACAACAGACCTTTCTTTCTTCATTGTGGACCATTATCCTGTTTTCATAAATAAATAAATGTTTTTTCCCCTCTTTGATTTTATGCAGAAATACAACCCGGACATGTTTTCATGACATTCAACCAAGCACAGCTTGCTAATGCACTGGTTTTCATAGAGCCTATAAACACACTTCAGCTTGTGAACACACCAGAGAGACATCCTCTATTTATACAGGGCTCTCTGACTGTCTTTCTCTCAGCTTCAGTGACACAAACTCATGATCGAGTGGCATCAAAGAATATACATTCTGTCATGGGCTTTCATACACACTTAAAACAGGCTTTCCTGCATACATAAGCAGTACATCCAAACACACAATCACACACAACACCCGAGCGTGGACTCACATACACACAGATCTCGAGCTGCCGCCCACACTCTGAGCAGAAGGAGGAGGAAGTGACAGTTAGATGTGGAATTCCTGCTGTGTGTCTCTCACTTAGCATGCACTTTTTGTTTCTTTGCCATACACACACAATGACAAACACCCATGGACTCTCACAGAGTGACAGGACCCTCAGAAGTTTCCAGCATGTATTCTAGAGGCGAAAAACTTACTGTAATGTGGTATATCCTTCTTATGTGGAGGCCCTCAGAAAATTCTGCAGTGTTCAAGCGCCTGTCATACACAAACGTGTACATTGCCTGCCAATTCATTCAATATTTTGGCTTCTTGTACTTGCTTGATTGGCCAAATGCAATACTGTACTGTTTTTGTATATAATGATGAATAAACTTGAAATTTGATCTTTTACACCGTTTTACTGTCATGTATCACTTCAGGTCCCCTCTCATATTATACTCTAAAACAATACATTTAAATTTTAATCTATTTCAAATCAGTATTTCTTGTCCATTGATGTGCTTATTTGCCAAGCAGACATAGGGCACATGAAAATAAATAAATGAATAAATAAATAAACTGCCAAAACATGTTGTAAATTGTTATTATTATTATTATTATTATTTATTTTTTAAGGAAAACATCCATTTTATATTAGATTTATATGCAATGTAATTCTTAGGGCACTTAACATTTAATATTTTGCTCAGGTAGGCCTTTAATGTTTGATGTTTAGATATGTCATTTTAATGCTTGCTGTAATGACATGTTGTGTTATGCTGGCCAATATCCATAGAAATACAAGTATTCAATATTATATGTACAAGTGAAATATAAGTAGTGATACACTTTTTTTGTCTCTTATGCTCACCAAGGTTAAATTTATGTAATAAAAAAAGAAGAACCGTAATATTGTGAAATATTATTACAATTTAAAATACCTGTTTTCTATTTTAATACAATTTTAAAATGTAATTTAGCTGGATAATCAGCAGCCATTACTTCAGTCTTCAGTGTCACACGGTCCTTCAGAAATTCTGTGCTGATTTTATACTTTTTATCAGTGTTTGATGCTTTCATTTTAATGCTTAATATATATATATATATATATATTTTTTTTTTTTTTTTTTTAATTATTATTCCAAATTTCAGCTGGTGTATATGTACCAGATGTATTGTGTACATGTAAGTGTTGCACTGCTTAATATTTTAAATAACTAATTTTCATGAAAAATCTGGGATTTACAACAGCTGTTGTAAGTGTGAGGCAACCATATCTTTAATTTTTGTGAATCTGTCCTCTAATAACCCTTATGTTTAAATCCATCTTGCAAAATTCAGCAGATTTCACCCAAATTTAAAATCAGAAAATGTGGGAAAAGCCCGCAAAATACCACCAGACTCATCCATGAGAAATGTTCCAGTGAGTTTGTATAAATCGGTCGTAAATTCATGACATAAAGTCATAGCGCGTTAACACGTATGCTGAGAGCTTGAAGCAATAAAACACAGAGATAGCCAAAGAAATATGCAAACGACCTCCAGGCATATATCTAGTTTATGGATTTACAAAGACACACCAGTGATGTGAAAATGAAGGGCATTAACATCAACACCCACATTTGGAGGAGGATAATATACAATCACATCATTTTAGGCCTCTCTGACCATCTCCCAAACCACTGCTCATGTTTCTAGCTCCTTGGACAAAATGGCCCATTCATCAGATGCACCGTCTTCCTCCTCCCACTGCTAAAAAACGCTTGCGCAAATGTTATTGAGAGTGTGTGTACTATATACTAGCAAAACAATTATCATAATCATAGTTCATACACTATCTCCTCTAGTATTCCATCGCCAACATAGCATTTCTGCCTCTCTCTTTGTCTAACCCGCCCCACGCGGCTTCGTTCCTGTTCTTTCTGGCGGTCTTCTCAGAAGCTTATGTCTGTGATAAAGCTAAAGGTGACATGATAAGCTGTGCAATCATCTAGGTCTGAGGTGCCCTAATCCCTGCCTAAGCCCTGTCATAAATCCATCTGTTATCTGTGTTACTCTTCTGCTCCTGACACCAAAACACAAAGCACCCGCGCCAAGAAGCCTCTTGTCAAGATGCATTCTGCCTACAGATTGTGTGTCTGTGTGTGCTGGAGCTGGCACTTTGATTTATTGGGGCGCTCTGGCCCATGCTCCTCTGGGCCAGCAGTGTGTGTTTGTTTTCTGTTGCACAGGAGGACAGTGTTGAGCAAATGTTAGCATGCTGCACAGAGCACTAAAGTGTTTGCGTAAGCAACTCTACAATAGTGTGTATGTGTTGACAAGTGTATGTCCTTCATTAAAACTCCTAGGGATTCATTAGTGTCATGATTTATGGAAATTGAAATGAACAGTTCAAAAATGACAAATTTGTCAGCATTTATTCACCCCCAGGTTGTTCTGAACCTGTATGACACAAAAAATGAAACTAAAGTTTTTTTTTCCATCCAGTGAAAGACAATACTGGAACTCAAGGACCCTTTTCTCAGACCGTGATGATGATATATTACCAACATCATAAATCCAGTTTGACCCTTTTTAATTACACTTTTCATAATTAATGTACATTTATAATGCTATACTTTGTAATATTACTGTGGCATTAACTTACAAAAAACTAGTTAACGTTGCAATGTGAATGTTTCTAATACAACGCCTGAGGGAGTGAAGGCAAATTTGACATCCTTCTCTTAACTGACCAATGTAATCAATCTCTCCTTATTTTCCTCTCTTTTCTGAAAGTCCTAAATTGAGTGTAGCATATTTTGCTAATAGAGCAAATTTGTTGTAGTTTCTGTCCACCATATAAAAGTTTATCTATCCTGTTCTGAGAATTTAAAGCCCCCCTATTATGCCTCTATTTTTTAAAACGAATCCCAAGCAATTTCATGTTGACGTCAACGTGGAATATTAACATATTGCCCGCCCACTTGTTGGTCTTTTCGCGTTGGTCCTAATTAAAATGCAAATATATTATTTGCCACTAGGTGTCGCTTTTTTCCCTAATTAAAATATAATTATGAGATAAAATATAGACATTAGGGGATACGAAGTCATAAAAAAAGTTGAGTTAATGAGGAAAATCATACTTTTAGGACAAAATATAGGGCACCTTTATTTCCATATAACTTTTTATGGAAACAAAGCAGGTTTGTAAAGGAACAAGTTTAATATTTTCTGTCTTTTTTGGGGGAAATGAAAGGCTGGTAAAAAGCGACACAATTGTGAGACACACACAATCGCTTAATAGTCTGGATCCGAAAAGTGCACATTGAGGAAACCCAGCGGCTGCTAAAAAGGTAGGCTGAAACTCACGATCACTATATGAAACCTAAAATGACAGATGGGACACCCTATGGTCTCATATACAACAAGTTTGCCATTTGGGACAGGGCCTGCTAGTACCAATTCAGAGACACAAACTTGCTCACTCTTGAGTCTCTTATATTCATTGCAATTGCAGGACTGCAAAGGACTCCGATACTTTTACACTGACACTTTTATAGAGTTAGAACTGTGCTGTCTCTGGCACAGGGCCCTCCCTGCAGGAAGGAAATAATCATTCATTCTTTTCTGTGTCCTTTACATCCTTCATAGCTGTCATCTCGTCGCCTTTATTGGACACAATTTATCACAAACTACAAAAATGAGAAATATTTGATTACTTTAAAGTTGGAGCGTGGCCCAATTTTGAGGGAGCGGAGGAGGTATATGTTGTGTCACTGACAGCGTTATGCCAGCTGTGATATTCATCCTTAGATTTATGGCTCTGTGTCCACTCTGTCTGTCCTCTGTGACAAATCTTCTACTTAAGCAGGCAGTTTTTTGGCCAATACCTTTGAGGTGATTTTATTGTTAAAAGCATTTTCGTTTTACATGAGATGACAAAACTGAACAAATGCCACAAGGAAATGCCTAAAACAGTTTTATTCAGCCAGTAAAAAAAAAAAAGGTCCAAGCAGAACACTGAACTTTTTCTGTAAACATCAACAATCATTTTAGAGATATCCTCAATCTTAATTCAAAGTGAGGCAAGAAAAAACTAAACAAATCCATCTCCATATCCTCTGGCGCCCCCTGAAGTAAAATAGAGACATTTAAAAAAACTTTAGAATCTTTAGAATATCACCATAACATAAAGACGCAAAGAAAAACAAAGTAATTTTAGGTGGGGGGAAAACTGAAGCAGATGTGCCTTTACAAAATAAATACATAAATAAACAGCTAAGATATATGGCTGTCTCATCTCTGACCTCAAGGTTAAACTGGGTCAAATGCGTACCAGTCATTTCAAATTAACGTACAGGAGGTGTGGCGTGAATGTGTACACTTTGACAGGTTATCTATCGGTCTGTCTTCCAGCTTCACTGGACCCAGGTGTAGCATTTACCCCATGAATTTTAATCTCAGAATCAAATATTTATCATCAGAGAGCAATGAATGAGAGAGCTGGTGACCTGACATGTCTTCTATCGGCCTCTCTCTTTCTCTGTCTCTCCAGATTCATCATTTGAGGTATTAATTTGTTAACCTCCCACTGGGTCATTATAAAGGAATCAAAATGAGAGAAGCTTACAACCACCCACATACGGTAATTATTCAGACTGAGAGCAAACATGTGAAAAAGATTGAAGTGCACGCGCAGAAAGTCCCACTCGCTCTAGCACAGACGAGAGGAGGCGTACAATATGATTCACGTGTGTTGCAGAGCAGAGTGCGGGGGAGAGCAGAGACAGAGACAGAAAGAAAGAAAGGTCTCAATATAAAGAGAAAAGTGGAGAGATATTGAGAAGGAGAGCGAGGTGTCGCAGCCATGATTAATTCAGCTGTGCTGTACGTACAGAGAGAGCCCGACTGCAGTTTAGACAGTAGAGAATAAATGTGTTTACTCAGCATCAGTTTATACACTAATGCAGCACACCTCAGCATTCACAGGACAACAACAACATCTTCACACACATTTATCAACTGAATGTTTGTAATCAAGTTAAATGTTATCTACTGAATTAAGTATATATATATATATCTTTCTGTCCAACATCCTAACTAAATAACCAGTTATCAACCAATCTAACCATTTATTTACCCATCTGCCTGTTTGTGCCTATCCATCCATTCGTCTGTCTGTATGTTTGTATCTACCCATTTACTTAAATATCTAACCATATTACCATTTATCCCCATCCACCCATGTCTGCCTACCCACATATCTAATAATTTATCTACCCTTAATTACAAATTTATCTCTCATTCAAACCATATATCTATCCTTTTTGTGGGTCTACCTAGCTATCAAATATAGCTACTGTACCTATCTATTTACTTACTGTCCCTCCATGTCTGTATGTTTGTCTGTCTATCCACCTATCAATCCATCTACCCACATGATTTATTTACCCATCTAACCATTTAACTACCCATAGTCGCTTATGCCAATCATCTATCTACCTACCTTCCATTCATGTCAGCCTGTTTGTTTGTCTACCCAATAACTTATCTATCTACACATATAATAGTTTATCTACTCATCAAATCATTTAGCTACCCATCTACCCATAACAGTTTATCTACCATCTATCTACCTACCATCCTTTCATATTAGCATGTTTGTCTGTCTACCAACCTACCTAACCATTTATCTACCATACAGTTTATCTACCCACCTACTGTACCAAACCCTTTATCTTCCCATCTACCATACCACTTATCTACCATATCTACCTTCTCTCCAATCATGTCAGCATGTTTGTCTGTCTACCCAACTGTTTATCTACCCATTTACTCATTTATCTATCTACACATAATCAATTATCTACCATCTATCTACCTACTATCTATTCATGTCTGTATGTTTGTCTGTTTACCCAGCCATTTATCTACCAATATAATACTTTATCTACCCATCTAATCATTTACATATCTACCCATAACTGTTTATCTACCATCTACCTACTATCCATTCATGTCTTTATGTCTGATCTGTCTACCCATCTACCCACTTACCTAACGATTTATCTTCCCATCTACCCATAACCGCTTATCTACCTTCTATCCATTCATGTCAGCATGTTTGTCTATCTACCCAACCATTTGTCTACCTATATAATAGTTTATCTAATCATTTACCTATCTACACATAACGCTTTTCTACCATCTACCTACTATCCATTCATGTCTGTATGTTTGTCTGTACCAATCTACCCACCTACCTAACCATTTATCTTCCCATCTACCCATAACCGCTTATCTGCCTTCTATCCATTCATGTCAGTATGTTTGTCTGTCTACCCAACTATTTATCTACCCATCTACCCATATAAGTTTATCTACCCAACTAAACATTTATCTACCTATCTACCCATAACCGCTTATCTACGATCTAACTACCTACCATTTTTTTTTCAAATTTGCATGTCTGTCTACCCACCCACCTACCCAACATTTAAAAATCCACATGGAAGTTTATCTACCCATCTAACCATTTAGCTACCCGTTTACTCATAACCTCTTATGTAACATCTATCTACCATCCATTCATGTCAGCATGTTTGTCTTCTACCTATTTACCTACCCATCTATCTATATAATTGTTTATCCACCCATCTAACCATTTAGCAACCCATCTACCTATTACTGTTTACCTATCTACCTACCGTCCATTCAAGTCAGCATGTTTGTCTGTCTATCCATCTACCTTCTTACATAATCATGTATCTTCCTTTCTATGAAAATAACCGTTTATCTACCCATCTATCTACCTACCCAACCATCCATCTCTGGCTGTATGTATACCATATACTTACCTACCTAACCATCTATTTACCTATCCATCCATGAAAATGTCTCTTAAATAGAGAATACTAACAAAAAAAAAATCACTTTGTCATCCTGCTGAAAGTGCAGTGAGGTAATATGATAAAATACTGTCAAAAAAAAAAAAAAAAAAAGCCAGAGGGTTGCTTGGATATTAAGCCCAGTTGCAATTTCCTGGAAATACTGTATAAATGATTTATTAGTTGACAGAAATAGAACCTGCTCACAACAGACACCTTGCACCTTGCGTGAGATTTTTTTTATATTTACACATTCCATATCTCACAATTTTATCAGATAGACAGCATTTAGACGGAAATGAACTCCAAGGCAGTATAGCATCGCTTGACAAAACCTCTATTTCCCAATAAATAGCATGTTTCACTCAAAGACACACATAGAAGCTAGATTAGCTAAATATTTGATCTTTACATTAACTCTCCATCTTGACGGTTAGATTCCTGTCTTGAGATGTTTTCTAGGTCACAGAAGCTGTGCATGTTAATTTGTTCTTGTGCTCGGAGGGGAAAATTGTCATTCTCACCACTAAATGGGTCATGGTAAAGAAGTTGTTTAGCTATTTCTCACATTGCACAATAAACATGTTCCCCTGTAAACATATTTGGTAAGACACAAATTGATGTCAGCAATCTCAAATTGTCTAAATCATACCTGTAATCATGTATTAACATCAGATTACGCAATAAGTAATAATTAATTATGTTAATTAATTAATTAAATATCTGAACAATTGAGTAAAAATAGCTGACAAGCAATGACTTGCACCAGCATGTAAATAAATATTAGTCATAAAAGGCCAAAACGTTAATAGCATAGCAAAGAAGCATAGAGAAACACTTTGACCTTTGACATTTTTTGGGGGGGGGGTTTGTAGTTTTGTTAGACATTATAGAAGTCATAGATGTTATTCTGAATGTTGATTTACATCATTAACAATGGCAGTTATACTTGAGGCAAAATGTACACAAAAATGTATGCACATACTATCACGGGACGTGTTTAATTGCTCGAGATACTTTTTTTGTCTTAGATCAATCTGCACCACATCTGTGGTTGAGCCTTGCTATGTAAGCATTGTAATATTGGTTTTCCTGTCCTCTTTTTCCATGGTTGATGCCCCCATTTTAGAGTCTGCATCTGATTTGTGATTCTACATCTGAACTGATCTTATCGCTCAATAGTATATAAGGCCTTGCACTGTCATAGCAAACATCTCTGACTGACTGAAATGCACTGCATAATGTCTCTGTTCACCATCACTCTCATCAGCAGCGTTGTTCTAAGCCTGTTTCCTCATACTCCAGCTGCATGTAAGTTCCTTGTGTAGATCTAAACGCTTTTGCATCATTGCTGTAAATTTAGTTGGCATTTTCGATGTTGTTTTAATGGGTGCTGTGGGTCTATGACTATGATTGTAAGAAAAGTGTTGTGTGTGATGTCAGATGGGCCGCTGAACTATGCCTGTTGTGTGAAATACACTCAAAGTCCTGTGCCCTTTGGTGTGATCAAGGGATTCATGGAGCAGAGATCCACTGAGGTGTGTCGCATAGATGCCATCATGTGAGTCACTGTAACCTGACCGCAGTAATGAGTCAGGGTTCACACATTTACCCACACATTGTGGTTATACAAAAATAGACACATTTAACCATAGATTTAAATATGAAGGCACAAAGCCGGTACAAAAATCCCATAGCGTTAGCGCAAGACAGCGGGGTATAAAAGTCTGACTCTACATAAAAAATCAGTGACTTCATCTAATAATAATAACATAATAAAAAAGAAAGATGTTCTTGCTGCAGTTGAAACAAACAATGACTCTTTGAATCATTTTCAAATCACATTTGAGAACATGATCATCAAGTTTCATGCAAACTTAAAGTCTGTGTGGTTCAGGTATTCTGCTATTTAAGCAAATATGGAGAAAACAATACGGAAAAGCTCTCAAATTATTTTTAATCGCAAATAATAATGTTGGGAATAAAATAAAAAATGCTAAATTAACATGACACAAATATATACTACTGCTCAAATGGTCCGGGTCGCTTGTTAGGTCTCTTTTGTTTTTTAAATACAATAACACAGCAATATAGGAAAATATTATTACAGTATAATACACTTAAAACACATGTTTTCTATTTAAATATATTTTAAAATATAATTCATTCCTGTCATAGCAAAGTTGAAGTTTTCACATATTCTTCTATTATTATTATTATTATTTTTATTATAAAATGTTTCATGGAATATTTTTCAGACATTTTTTTCAGGATTCTTTAATGAACCAACACAGTCGTACAACCAATTCGTACGTATTTTTATGAGGTGGCAAGTTCGTCCAAATTCATACGATCTCACTCCGCGGGGTTACATGTAGGGTTACATTCATACAAATTTATGGCAACGCGTAAAATACATGCGATTTGGCAAAAACCCTATGAATTCGTATGCGGCCGTACTTATTTGTATTAATTAGCCACCTCGTAAAATAAGTCAAACTGCTGTGAGATCAGCCTCATTGAACAGACAGTTTAAAATAAGAGCCGTTTATATTATTGTACTTTTTAATGATATCAATTTAATGCGTCCTTGCTGTATACAAGTATTCATTTCTTGTTTTTGTTTTTTTATTGTTATCTTACTTATCCCATTCTTTTTAATGGCAGGGTGTATAATATAATATAATCAGTCTTATTAAAATGTAAAATCTGACGTTTGCTCCTGACTATATTAATACCAATGAAGAGACAACTGTGACATAATTGTAATATTAATAACAATAAGTAGTCTTCAGAAGAAAGTTTACCATTGTTGCTTTCTAAAACAATCTGTCTCTTAAAGCTTTCTCACCAAGAACAACAAGAAGGTATGTGCTAGCATTAAGGATCATTGGGTGAGAGCAGCGCTTGCACGTCTGAGGTAAGAAGAACAAACCGTGTGACATTTAAAACAAGTCACCTCAAAGTTTTGGCAGACAATGGCGCCATTTAACCTAACATTTGCTATCAGTGAGATACAAATAATGTGACAAACTCGATTTTTTTTCCTTATAATGGCCATAATAACAAATGACTTAGATTCATATTTTCTTTGTAGGTCCAAAATAGCGAAACTGACAGAACAAGGAAATCAGCATCTCACCACTGCTGGACTGAAACAAGCAACTCACACAACCAGCAAACGCCCATGAAGCTTTTTCAAATGACGTGGCTTAAACATTTTTTTTTTAATATATGAAGCAAATTCTAATAATTACTGATGCTTATTCATATACATCATGCTTTAAATTCTATTCTGACTATATATCAATATAACAATAATAAAAAAAAAAATAATAAAAAGGTTTATACATAACTATATTTTTTAACTTGTATGTATCTCATGAAACTATAATTCAGCCTGAGATGCTGTACAGATTTGTCTTAAAAAGCAATAACGAAAAAAATTAATTAAAACATTAAAAGTTAAAAAAAAAAATCTTTGCCGGTTACTTACTGTAAAGGAAACGTCAGTTGGGAGAAAATAGTTTACAAAATTACACAGATTACAAAATGATCCCTCCGAACTTCAGAACAAACCAAAGCACATCTGTGTAAATGTGCAAGCTTCTGATAAATCTGAGACTAAATTCATAATCTCATCTCTGTCCTTCTCAATTCCAGGAGGTCTGGGAACAGGTGTCTCAATGTTAATATTGTTCATCAGCTAAAAAAAAAACAGTGCGTGAAAAAGTAAGAAACAAATGCTTATATTCTCCTAACTTCTGATTTACTTTTAGCAAGATATAATAACACAAACTGATTTGGATTCAGCAAAAAAAAAATCTTAAATGTGCTGTGCTTTTATAACCTGAAGATACTCCTCGAAGTTGATGGCATTGTACTGATAAGTGTCTACACGGTCAAACATGGCTCTGCGCTGCTCAGGAGAAGAGTCATGCTGAAAGAAGTCGAGCATCTCATTGCTGTCCAAGAGTTTGTGATAAGATGGTAAAGAAAAAATAAGAGTAAAGAGAGATTGATTATTAATAATATTTCATTTAAATCTGGTATATTAGTGATTTGTGGTGAATTACATATTGTAATATTAGAGAGTGCTGCCACCTAGAGCTGAAATCACAGCTGTTAGAGATGATTTGACAGATACATGTCTAGGTTGACCTTTGAAAAATGCATTGGTGGGAATCACTTACAAGGTAGTGTAGTGAAGAATATAGCCTTGATCTTCAACAAAAACCTCAAACTGATATCTAAGGTTCAGGATGTCTTTAGATGTCCACTGAGGGTATTTCTTCCTCAGCTTTTCAACAACTCCATTCCAGTGACCTCTATATTCTGGAAAAACATCATCATAATCACCAAATGGTTTGACCAATTCAAATTATGCTGTTTCAATGACGAACACTTAGATTCTAGAAATAAAAAGCTGGTTGGGCTGCAATTCATAACAGCTAAAAAGTGTTGGGATAACGTCAATATCGAACATAATATAATTAAACTAAATCTAATGTAATTTTAAGTCAAGCAGGAACACTTTATAACTCAAAGCAATTGTTTATTTCTTATTTAAAGTCACAGTGACAATTACAACAAGTCACAATTACATAACGTTATTTCTTATGATTCTGAAATTCTGATAATCATACCATAAAACGTGGTGATTTCCTTTTTGGAGCGCATATTCTGCCGATTCATGTTTTCACAGAACTTCTTAGTAATTGCATGACATTCCGCATAAACATCGTCTTCATCAGCTGTAATACACAGATGTCACATCACTAACAAAAACACTCTTTCTGTAGCTTGATGCTCTTTATAAAGTAGTCCCTCGCCCTAGCTATTGTTGAGACTGTTAATTATGATGAAAAACTTGTGGTTTACAAATATTAAAAACAACACGGGGAACACCAGCTTAAACTAATGGATACATCAACTGAATATGTTCAACAGCAAAAAATAAAAATAAAAATAAAACTTTGGTCAAAGCTTTGGTCTCCTTAACAGGACACTTAACTTAACTTCAGTATCAACGGTTAACTCAAATCAAAATATCCAGCTGACGTTACTGACCCTCTACAAGTGTAGGATCGGAGAGATCGAATATATCAGGGGGTCTTGCCAGAGGAAAAGCAAGAAATGACCCCATTCTCAGCTGTCTGTGGACAATCTGTCAAAAAGTGTGTTGTTTGTTTGAAGCGGAAAACCACAGCGAAGCAATGCACGCAACGTTACATCTGAAAAAAAAAACATACAGATCGCGTCAAGCAGGGTTGCCAAGTGTTGTTTAACAGAACTCGCACAATTATGTTTCAAAGGGGACTCCCGGCATTTTTTTTTTTTTTTGCCATTGCAGGGGATACATATCACGTTATTGGCGTCGCTTCAACCAGCGGAATTGAAAACCAATCTGCGGCAACAGCGTTAAAGTATCCCGATTTCTCGTAAAATCCGCGGACTTGGCAACACTGGATCCAAGTTACTGCGCGTGCACTTTAACCATTTGACACGACAAGTATTTATTTTGTATTTATTTTTTGGTTGTTTCATTGCTATTGCTACTGTTATATTATTTTTTATTTATTTAGCACTAGTTCTTAGAAACTTGTTTAATAGCACATGTGAATCGAATGTTTATAGGCTAATACAATCTACCAAATCGATAAACAAAATTATGGTCCCCTACACCCCTTAAAATCACACAAAGCGTACAAACTGGAATTAGTGAATTAATGTATTTATTTACATTTATTTATTTGCATTTTTATTGGGGGACAAATACAGCTCCA
This sequence comes from Enteromius afrohamiltoni, assembly GCA_034779775.1. NCBI lineage: Eukaryota > Metazoa > Chordata > Actinopteri > Cypriniformes > Cyprinidae > Enteromius > Enteromius afrohamiltoni. The sequence goes on from JAUYWG010000032.1 coordinate 15,659,685, forward strand.
GATAGGGCATTTCTTAATACATAATAGAGATGCCTTTGTTGCTTATTATTGTCTTTGTGATTAGGTGGAAGGAAAAAAAAAAAATAAATAAAAAAAATAAAATAAAATATATATATATATGTGTGAGTTTTCCAATGCTTGCAATTGATGACTGAAAAATTACTTTGTAGTGATTTTGAAAAAACAAAATTGCTGTAGGCTAAAAATAGGCTTGAAAATAGTAGCCTACTGCTTAACATTATTTTTGTTGAAATTGTGCTAAATGTTTTCAGAGTCATCTGATCAATAGAAAAACACCAGAATTTATTTGAAATATAGGAACCTTTTGTGAGTGACATTGACATTTTTACTGTCACTTTTGATGTGTTCTTGCTGAATAAAATTATTAAATACTCAAAGAGTCAATATTCTGACTAAACAATATACACTTTCCAGCCCTCATTTACTCAAAAAAAGAGGATATTACTATGGCACTATCAAAAATCATGTTACATTTACATTTACATTTACATTTAATCATTTAGCAGACGCTTTTATCCAAAGCGACTTACATGTGGGGAAAACAGCAGCAATTAGTCCTAAAGAGGCGAACA
>JAUYWG010000032.1:15687252-15701385 GCA_034779775.1 Enteromius afrohamiltoni
TCTACATTTTCATATTTTTGAACATTGATAGTGGTACAATACTTCAGCCATACATTCCCTTCCAGCATGCAGACAGTTTCATATTTACTTGCGAGTCTGGTTTAAGAGTACTAAATTTTACTCTGTCTCAGGATCTAGTATGAACAGACCGATTAACTTTTCATACTCTTGGCCACTATATTGGGTCTATAAACATCTAAAGAAGGTGAAATATTGTCTGTGTATCTCAGGCTCAAAGACCTTGTAGCAGGTAACTCAGCATGAGAGTAATACCAAGAAAGAGTTGCAAAGCAATATGTACAAAAGCAAACGTAGCCCTGTAGCCCACTAACCATGCAGGAAATTACTGTGGTTTCCTACATAATTACAGAGAAAGCTGTCGAAAGTTTGTATCTGCGATAAAGGAATGAGAAGCAAATATCCTGTCTCATATGTTTTGTCACAAGACAGTAAAGCATTCATAAGTTCAGTGCGAAACTAAAATCACATTGTCTGGTAGGTGCTGTGGTGAATATATTCTTCCTGCCTGGGTGTATTTATTCCTAGAGACAGTAGAGAGGGAGCTCAGAAATAGAGGTAGAAAAAAAGGCAGACAGATGAAGCTTCAGAAGGCCATTTCTGTGGTTTTTGTCTTATCAAGTAATCATAGACTTGACAACAACATCAGGTGCACAAAGAGAGAGAAAGAAAAAGAAAGAGTGTGAAATAGTGACTGGCACAAAGTTTTTCTGATTCTCTTTCACTTGCTACTTGTTGGATGGGAATGAATGGCTGTCTGCTCTACAGTGTGGCAGGCAAAGTTCTGGGCTTATGGAAGGATTCCTTAGGAGATGGGAGAGAAGAACAGGGGGTGTTTATGGGGGGGATCTTGTAAGCTTTCATTGTTGTCCTGGGCTTTCCCACACTCTTACTTTTGTGTGTGCAGTCTCTTGCAAACTCTGACATGATGAATTACCTGCTGCATGCTGCATGCCATGTGGTTCAGTTGCACAGGAGTTACTAAAGTGCCAAAGTGCTGCTCCCTTTCTATGTTATAGTTACACCGCCTCCCCCAACCCCACGCTCATCTCTCAATTTGCTTCCTTCTGTTCATGAGCAAACTATCACTCTCCCTCCCTCCATTATGTTCCTCATGCTCAAACTATCTATCTTGGAAACCAAGGCACACGGCCACAGGCAGGCTGTTCAACTTTCTCTCTTTCTTTGCCTATTAGCCCTCAGCCCTTCCCTCATTGGCGACCGATGATGTCCGGTGGGTCTCTGGATCAGTGCCCCCACCTCCTCATAAAAAGCCTTTCTTTGCCTCTAAATGCAAGCACCAAACTGCCGGCCATTAAATGTTTGGTCGGTCACAATAGAGACATTAACACACGAGTGAGTAGCTCTGAAAAGCCTGTGAGAGTGTTAGGTGGATTCAGCATGGCAGACGACCCTTTCAGCGAGCTCTGTACTACCACAAGCCACAAGATTGCACTGCAAAAAATGGCTTATCTTAGTATTTTTGTGGTTTCTAGTCAAAAAAAAAAATGATAGGTGCAACTTTGTGTAACTTGCTTTTAGGAGATACTCATTAGTTTTAAAAAGGTTTGCAGTTAATTTATTTGACCGAAAATACAGTAAAAATGTCACATAATTGTTTAGAAGTTGCTGATTTGGTGCTGAAAACAGTTGCGCTTCCTAATTTTGTTTTTTGTGGAAACAGTGACAGATTATTTAATAGATTCTCTACTGAACTGAAAGTTCAAATTTAAAACAGAAATCTTTTGTAACACTATAAATGTCTTTACTGTCACTTTTCATCCATTAAGTGCACCCTTGCTGATTTTTTTTCCTATGTTAAATCAATAGTGTGTGTGTATTTCAGTTTCATATTAAAGTAATTTCTTTTTAAATATGCATGTAATGAGTTAAGTAGCAGCTAATTGCATGTGCATATCTCGCTTTCTTTTGTGGTTCTGTGTGCATGCGGCGTTCTTTATTTTTTTTGTTGGTTACTTTCTCTTCCAGCAGTGAATCTGCACAGCAACGCAACCTGCCAAATAGAACAATCTGCACTATGAAGAGTTGGATTTGGCCCTCAATTCAAGCCCTTATAATTCACTGACCTTTCAGGGTGAAAGGGGGAGAGAGCAGGTGACCAGAGTTCAATCCTTTTAGAAATGGACTGAAAAAAGGTAGAGACTAAAGCATTTCCTTTGGATAAAAAGTCAATCATTAAGCTTTGATGTGACTCAAAATGACACAGAATGAGAGAAAAGCGCTAATGGCACATGAATTACTCTGAGTAGAAAGGTTTTGTGAATGTGTGTAAGTGTTGAGCATAGCACTAGCTGAAGCTAAATGTACGCCGGGCAGGGATTCTATGAAGAACTCTTAATAGTAGCTCACTACCCTCCTCTAATGGCCATTTGTGTTATGAAAGCAAAAGGAATATTGCAGACATATTTCATATACTCCGTCTGGACCTTTGTGGTTTCTCTTGAAGTGCAGAAGCTGACACTGCATTTTACTGTAGCATTCAGAGACAATCCTCAGTGACCATGAGGATTGTGAGTGTCTTAAAGACATCCCACACACAAACTCCTTGAAAGGGGGTTGGTGGTAGTTGAGGTGTCTAAGAGCCTTACCATGTCATTGATAGTGTTGCCATGACAGAGGTTTGCTACTGGATGAATGAAGCCTTCTAAAAACCTTTTCTTATTTCGCCCCACAGGGAAATTAGGTCATTGGCATGCGGCCTGTATGGGGTGTAAATTGTTTAATTGTCTTAATTGGACACTTAGAAAATCCCAGTTGGAGCAGAGAGAAAGTGGATAAAGTGATGCTGGTTTCATTGGTCACTGTTCCGCTATGATTCCCAGATCTGGTTAAGATTACAAATAATATCTTGCTGTTTTAATTGCACTGTAGTCCATTTAGAGTACCTTATTTAAAAAGAATAGTTCCGGATCTAAAATCTAATTGGATGAGCTAAGTGATACAGTAGATGGATATGCATGGATACATTTGAATTTGAATGTAATTTTCTTATAAGCACTTTTTGTTAATTGTTTTGGTGTGATTTTTGTTCATGTTTAACTGGATAAAAAAAAAAATGTGTTATCATGTCCATCAACATATATGTGTATATATATATATATACAGTGGGAAAGTATTGAGACCCCCTTAACCTTTTCACTCCGTGTTATATTGCAGCCATTTGCTAAAATCAATTAAGTTCATTTTTTTCCTCATTAATTCATACACAGCACCCCGTATTGACAGAAAAACATTGTTGACATTTTTGCAGATTTATTAGAAAAGAAAAACTGAAATAGCACATGGTTCTAAGTATTCAGACCCTTGGCTGTGACACTCATATATTTAACTCAGGTGCTGTCCATTTCTTCTGATCATCCTTGAGATGGTTCTACACCTTTATTTGAGTCCAGGGGCCTCATGTACAAAAACTTGTGTAGAATTAATACTAAAACATTGCGTACGGACAAAGCTGGAAATGTCCCCTCCCTGCCTCCTACCCCGTATAAATATGGTAATGACTCCACTTCAAAAATCAAACGAAAAGCAATGGCAAAAGCAAGCAAGCAAGAAGAGAAACTTCACCGATTGTGAATTGGAGATGCTCCTATCGGTGTAGACTGGAGAAACTGTGTTATACGCAAGTTTGTCCTCTGGAATTAATAACAAACAAAAAAGTAAATAAATAATAGAGTGGGAGAGTTTAGCTGACACAGTTAACACAGTGGGGTCTGAACATCGCACTGTGAACGAATTAAAAATAAAAAGGTCTAATGTAAAGGTGCAGGTTAAGAGGAGAATAGCGGCGCACCATCAAAGTGTGGATCAAACAGGCGTGGGAACAGGGCAGGGCTGTCGCCAAAAAATCTTGAATGGGGGGGCATTTCGTTTTCATAGGGGGCACACTTTATGATCTCAGAAAAGACATTTACCAAAACAAAAACAACCTATAGTTGTTATTTAAATCGATCAAATTCGATATTAAACCGATAGTCTGTGATGATCTGTTGCCATATCCATTTAAAATTTAAATAGAAAAGTTTGAAAAATGTAAAAGATTTTCTCTCAAAATTGCAACAAGTAGCCCTCAATGGGTCGGACAAATATGAGTCAAAAATAATCTATGCATTAAGAATATGACTCTCAATTAAAGCTTTTTAATTTCCAATTCCAACAACTAGGCTATATAAAACTATGAATCATAAAATAAAACACAAATTATAGACTAGGCATTCATTATAAAGATTATAAACGTCTTGCCAAAACTAATGTATTTAAAAAAGAAACCATAAGTCTATTCAGCACGAATAACAGATGTTTCCACGAGATACTCCGGCGGGGTCGCATGAATTTACTTTTATTTAGGTCTACACTCACAATAAAAACAAACAAATTTGCTTAAAGGTGCCTAAAAGAAAGAAACATTTCAATTCGATAATAAATTGGTTGGTCTGTTTCAAATAGCTGGAATGTGTTATGACGAGTGTTCACTGTTATAAGTTGGCGCTCGTGCACAATGCTTCACACAGTGGGTCGAGCGCTTTGTTCTGGTAAAAGCACAAAAAAAAAAAAATCACACGAATGTGCCCTTGCTCTTGATATACAATCCCTTAAATGAACAGCACTTTTTTTTTTTATTAGAAAAAACGACCTTTATGAGGGTGGATTAGAACCCGCATCCTCAAAACACTAAACAGTTATTCTACCACTAGACCACCACTTCACATTCACTAATAATGTGTTATTGCGATACTTTGAAGTGTGCAATGTAAAACTATTTCCTCTAGGAATCGCCAACGGACATAAAACAAACACGTACAAGAAATAGACGTATGCCAGACATGGAGTTGGCGCAACACACATTCTCACGTTAATTTCATTGTTAGTAAATCCGAACTGAGTGTGAAATCTAGCGTACGCACAAAGCATTGATACATGAGGCCCCAGCTGTGTTTGATTATACTGATTGGACTTAATTAGGAAAGCCACACACCTGTCTATATAAGACCTTACAGCTCACAATGCATGTCAGAGCAAATGAGAATCATGAGGTCAAAGGAACTGCCTGAAGAGCTCAGAGACAGAATTGTGGCAAGGCACAACAACTTCGTGACTGTTCTTGAATGGCCCAGCCAAAGCCCTGACTTTGGAGATCTCTGGAGAGATCTGAAAATGGCTGTCCACAAACAAACAGGTTTATCATCCAAAATGACAGAACTGGAGAGGATCTGCAAGGAGGAATGGCAGAGGATCACTAAATCCAGGTGTAAAAACCTTGTTGCATCTTTCCCAGAAAGACTCATGGCTGTATTTGATCAAAAGGGTGCTGCTACTACAGTAAATACTGAACAAAAGGTCTGAATACAATGATTTTAGCAAATGGCAGGAATATAACAAAGAGTGAAAAATTTAAGGGGGCCTAAAAACTTTCCGTACTCACTGTGAGTTTTTTTTTTTTTTTTGAAAATTAAAAAAAAACAAACAAAAAAAAAAAAACAGTTTTGTTTTACTATCTACACAAATTGCTAATTATTGACTTTAATTGTAGAAATTTTAGGATGTTCTTCTGTAGACAAGATGACAGTTTCTAGTATGTATGCTGTTCTAAAAGTTATATGTGTCAGCTGCCATGTGTTACATTAATTTTTGCCAGTTTTTAAAATGCTTGGCTCATTGCTTTAGTCCAGTGATGTCCAAAGTCGTTCCTGGAGGGCCGGTGTCCTACAGAATTTAGCTGGATAACTTGACTCCAACACACCTGCATGGAAGCTTCTAACTGTTAAATCCTTGCCAGGCTCCACCCTCACTCCCTCACTACGGTCACAATCACCTGAGTACTAATCACCAGCAGCTGATCCGAATCACAGCAATCACCAACACAGCATAAAACCACACATCACTCCTCACTCAGTGTCCGAGCTCGTTGATACGAAGTGGACTCATTCTGCTCTATCATTGTGATATACTTACCTGCCTCTCCTTGTGTTCTCCTAGATGTTCCTCGTCTCGCCTGTGTTCCTCAGATCTCAAAGTCTTTGCCAATTAATGTGGTGTGTGGTTGTGGTCTCAGTGTCTTCCCCGGTGATCCTCTGTTGTGCTGTTTTCTTGTGGAGAATCATCAACCACATCATCAAAGACTGTGAAAAAATCCTTCAAAGCCATAACTATACACAATAATAAAAGAAAAAAATCATCAAGATTTGAAATGCATCAATATAGCTTATTGATGTTTATTTAAATTTTGTTAAAAAAGGCAAACTTTTAAAGTATCAATCCTTATGGACATGGTTATGTTTTGATGTCCTTTGTGTACTTTGTCATACATCGATCCTTTGCTGCAGCACTGCTTCAAGTTGAACACCCCTAATCTTTCCCAAAACCTGTCGGGAGTAGGGAACATCACCTCAAAATGTGAACCAAACACTCTTCTTGTTCTGGCTTCAGTTGGCAAATGCTGGGAATATTGTCCACAACAGAACGAAGTGCATTTCGTGTCTCCATTTCCATGTTTTAGAGTTCCCTAACCTAACCAACAGTCTTATAGTCGGTATTTAGTGTCTACGTCACGGCTCTAAGCCTGCCCTCTGTTCGTTGGTTGGTCAGGCTGTTTCGGGGCTGGAGATAAACTGGGAGATGGTTTGCTATATCAGACTGAGTACAGAAGCGAACCGAACTTGAGTGGAAGTATGAAGTCTGACGTAGTCAAGTTAAGAGGCGAGACCTGTAGACCAAACACGAGATCCTCTTGCACCGCAGGAACTATTTTGTAGTACCCGAATCAATTGTGGAACTAAGAACAATTTTAATTCCAGGAACTCTGTTTGGAGAACCTAAATTAGCTCCTTATTCAGAGTAATGTACAATGTAAATGCAAGCTTACTGTAAAAGCGTACAAAAACAGCCTCATCCGTTTTGGTTTAAAATGCTGTGTAAACATATACTGTGTAGACATTGTATCAACTTATTTCTTTTATAAATTACTTTCGTCTACAGCGTTCTTCTTCTGCCCAAATGACGTCGCTGTCGACTGGCTTACGTCACTTCTTTGTACCCACCGTTGGTGTGACTGCTACCCTTTTAAATCGCACTGGGAAATCGTTTGCGCAAAATTGTCCCAGTACTTTAGTACTGTAGTACTTTTAGCTGTGGAACTAAAGCGGCGTGAAAGGCACTACAGGACGCCTGGAAGTCTGTTGTGCATAACTGTTGCAACTGAACAAAATTGCATAACTTGCATAGCTAGAGGCCACTTACCTTAATTTTAACCTTCATTTTCCTAAAGACCTACACAATATGTAAACGAAGTGCAATTTTATGACTTAAAAGGGAATCACTTAAATTTGTTTGTATATTTTGTAGTACGAGTGGGTTTGTTTTATCCGCCTATAAATGACTTCAGAGACCCTTAAACAAAGTGTCCCTACTATTAAAATTACCTCTGAACATTTAAATTAAGCCGTTTAAAGCCGTGTTAAATTGAAATTTGGCAGCTGTCATCATCCGTGCTTTCTTCAGTTTCTGTGTGGCGCTTGAGATCTTTATCGAGCTCGCGCCTTTAAAAGCAGCCGCGCGCCTCCCGCCTTCCTCCGTTTCCCTGGCAGCCCGGGATGATTGACATTCCGAGTCCAGGACCCTCCCTCTCCTCTGCTCTCCTCTCCCCACTTGAGCTCTGATCGCGAGCCTCAGTAACTTTCTACAGCGACAGGGATGCAGCGCGCGCTCAGCGCAGCCTGAAAATGGCAACCCTTTGGATTTATCCGTCCCTTCTTTTCTTTCTTTTCCCCTCCCTTACACCAAGCCAAGCCTTACGGAATTACCCAGAGAATGAAGGTAAGAAGGCTTTGTGTTTATTAACTAAGAATAGGATTAATTAACGGCTGAGGTTCGCGGGAGACACAGTTTCGGAAGTGCGCTCTGGATGCTGTGGTTTCTATAATTCATGCATAGGGTGAATGAAGTAAGCCGGGAAAAAACCAGCAAGTGTATGTGTTTTTAACTAAGGTTTTTTTGAAATATTAGGGCACAGATGCTTGTCCTGTAGCACTCGCTTTTGAAGTGCTCCCTGTGGATTGCAGTTGTACATTTCCAATATGTTTTACAGTATACACGTGCCAGTTATTAGGATAATGAAAACGATTGCACACGACCACAAATGTGAAATCTGAAGAACTGTTGTGCTGTAATGCTCATCTTTACTACCACAGCAAAATAACGAGTGTGGAAAAGTCTGTTTAGTAAATATGCTATACATTTTGTTATACTTTACTTGAAAGTCACAGTAGACAAGTAAAACTATATTTTTGTATTTATTTCCACCCTTAAAGTTAACTGGAAGAAGCTTAAGAGCTTAAAAATGTATTAGAAATTTATTTAATATTTTATTGTGTAATATTTATTATGTAATAAGTGTTAAAAGTTATTTGAAAGCTCATACATTTGCTAAGAATTAAAAAGAAAATAAAACAAAATTAAGAAATTGATGTGAGCATGTATAACATACTCTAATATGTCTAAAAATTGTGCTGTGTGTTGTGTGCAATGTGCCGTATGGCCAGCTGGAACCAAAGGGAAGCTCTATAAGCCTGATCATTTATCAGTGACCATAAGGTGATTTGTTAATGGTGACTGCATCTTGTCTATATAGCAGTCTCAATGCACGCTAGAAAAATCTGTTCCTCAGTCTGTTAAATAAATAAAAAATCTTAAAATAGCATACAAGAACCAGTTACCTGCCACAAGAATGAGAACACAAGAAACTGGCCAAGTTGATCACTTTATTTAAAAATAAAAACATTTGGAATAGCAATTCATGCTTATTTTAATCAAGGTTTATTTTCAGAATCTCAACAAAAAAAAGCAAAAAGACTATGTTTTTCTTTGTGTGACAGAACATTGGGTTGTCAAGCAAATATTTCAGTATGGTTCGCTTTGAATTGTGAGCTATTTATTTATTTTTAGTCATAAATGTCAGACCATATGAATGAGGTTCTTTTTGGTACAGCTTTGCTCAAATGTTGGAATTTGAGTTCAGCAAAAGGCTTCCTAGATAGACAATGAAGATAATGCTTCCATCGAAGGGAAAGAGCTTTTGCAGTAATTTCCTATCCCGAGAAAAGAGTGAAAGAGCTTCTCTTTTTCTGGGTCCTTTCAGTGAATTCATTCATAAATGAAACAAATCAGCTTTCCAAAGAGTCACAGAAATGCACCAATACCAGCTTTCAAAACCTCAGGAAAATTTCTTTTGTTGGATGAAAAAATGCATTCGAGAGGATGATGAAACTGTGTTTAAGCAGTGGAAATGGGAGACAAATAATTTTGTGCCCAACAGAAGGACTAAACAGTGCTTTGCTGGTTGGTGTTCTCTGGCCGTCCGGTGACTGCAAGTCGCTTTTGCTCTGTTTCTTTTCCCCTGTGTTTCCTCCCAGCAGGGCTTGTTCCTCTAACATCTTTCTTCTTTATAATGTTTTCTGCTTTCTTCTGAACCTATCCGTCTTTTATCGGCCTAATTGGCCGACTTTAGTCTACTGCCCCGTGTCTTTGTATTTTCGCAGTAGCATGTGCTTTTGTGCGTATGTGAGCAGAGTGCATAACCGCTCATCCAGTGGCTTCCAATGCCTGAGCACGGTCCCTTCTACTTTGTCTCTGCTATGCTCCGTGGTGCTCTATGTGACTGTAAATAACGTCTTCTCATCTGGAGGACGCCCGCTGTGCTTGCTCACCGAGCCGTAAGACTGACCAGCGTTTGTTATTTTAAGCCGCAGTGGGAGTGCTGGTGCCATGTTACACTGGAGCAAGGCAAACACAATGACACGGGAGTCATTTGCCACATATGGACCAAAATGTGGAAGTCATCTAAGAAGGAATTCATCGGAGAGCTCAGGGGACAGTGCAGTAACTGATTTGAACAGCAGAAGGCGCCTTGTAGCACACTGATCCTTTTGTCAAGGTTTTGTTTTGCCATGGATCTCACAGTTTCGTGAATTTAGAATAGAAAAAAAATTAGAGCAGGGACAAAAAATTGTTTTTTATTTTGACAAGGGTTGGGATTTTGAGCAGCATCCTTGGAGATCCTAAACACAATTATGCCAAGACATCCCCAAGCGTGTTTTCCAGAGTTTGGAAAAGCACACGACTACACCGATTCCAAACTAATTTTACAATGAAATGAAGAAGAGCTCTGTTTAGTCTCTTGCAGTCTGCCAGTGGAGGGGTTCACACCACCTACTTGAGAAAAGATTAGATTGAGTCTGATCTGGGTTGGTGAGCTTAATTCGGTTTAATGGCTTAAAAAGAACATTTAATCTTTTTGCTGAACCCATGGAATGGTCATCGATTTTTATGTTTCTTTTTTTCTTCTTTTACTCCAGATTAGTATTCTAGCTTCACCATGGGCTGTTTTCACTGCTCTGATGTTCCTCTCTCTCTTTTCTCCCTTCAAGCGAGTTTGGGTGACCTGTCCCTGTTGCATGCTTTCATTTACTGGGCATCAGGATTAGCGGCTCAGCTTCCCCCCAAGGGAAGAGGCTCTGTTTGTGAAGGAGCCTCTGTTCTCTGCCTTTTCTCCAGGTTTAAACAGTCTGGATTAGAGTGCCCTCATGGCCAAATGCCTTGGCTAAAACAAGCAAGAGAGTAGAGCACACACAAAAAATCAAGTGTGTATGCTCTTATGATAGCTTATTTGATTGGCAAGCTCACTGTTAGTCTATCTATCTATCTATTAATCGATAAAGTAATTGTATAGATATGTGGCTAAATAGACATTAGTCTTTTTCTCTGAGTTTGAATTTGGGAGACATGAAGTTTCTGCAATGTTTCAGGCAAAATGTCAAAAAAGACATTCTGTGTGGAGAATACCTCAGATAAAAATGTAATGGGAAATGTTTGACTTTTTGTCATCCTGTACTCTCATGTACTCTCATCTGTGGAAAACACTCCCACAAATGCTTCAGAATATCATCTTTTATACTTTGCAGTATGGTTTGTAACAATGTGAGGGTCTGCTATCATTTACTGCTGACGGAATTTTCTTTCTGTCTCTTTAAGAGCTCCTCAAAAATCTTGAGTAGAGTCTTTCTTTTAGGATAATAACCATAGATCTATTTATTGATTACACTTGTTTAACTGTATAATGAGAACGGGAATCATAATATGATTTTATGATTAATCACATCAGTGTAATTGGATTGCTTTTACCACCATCATTATTTGGTTCACGACCTTGAGCTGACGTGGACATTGATTGGCCGCCTCACCGCACTGATTCACCTCTATTACTGGGATTACTGATGGCTTTGCGCTGTAGGTTGCACACTGATGTGCAATCATAAAAAAGACCTTAGAGGGCCTCTTAATTTCCCACAGTACACACCATTATTACCACACACGAGCAAAGGCTGAGGGGCAAATGATTTTCTGGACATACAATGGCTCAAGCCAGGTAATTGATTGCCAATAGTATTTGCAGTGAAATTAAAATAGGTGAAAGAGGTAGGGGTAGACATAAAGCTATTGATTTTAGGACATCATCAGCCTTGAATGGTGCACAATGGCCTACAAACAGTGTGAATTGGCAGACTGGTGTAGTTCCTTTGTGAAAAAGGATCATTTTACATGATTGGTTATTTGTTTTGGTTGAACTCGGGTTCGTTGTTTAGGCTCGTTCTGTTGTTTTTGTAAAGGAGCCCGTCCTGTGACATGCTGGGCTGGTGACCTGTATTCACTGGGATGCCCTCTCTTCTGCATTGCCCTGTCAGATACAACTACTTCTGTCTCCAACAAATGAGCCGATCTGTCCTCTCTTTTTGACTCTCTTGCTTTTTCCTTTCTGTTTCTACAAATGAACGCCTCTGACACTCATGTTGGGCTCCCGGTTCTCACTGGAAGCTCATTAGCAGGCTAGTCAACACAATGAAGCCTGACTCTAAACGTCACGCTGTGTGCTCCGCTCTCCCTGCGGTCTTGCTAGGTCCCAGTCTTGACCTTTTATTTGTTTTAATTGAATTCATCTGTCTGCCTTCGGCCTCAGCTTCTCTCTTTTTTGCGTGGTTTGAAGAGGCGATTGTGCTCGGAGAATCGCTGCCTTACCGCAGCGCTAAACAAACAGCAGGGTTTTTCAATTTGTGGCTCTGTGTTATTGACCGGGTGAAATCTCTCAGTGCCTGTGTCCCGCATGCTTCCAGACTCTGTTTTCTGTTTGTCAGAGCTGATGGTGGGCTGTTTGCTCAGCTCATCTGCACTGGCTCCTTTCTGTGTGGTGGGTCAAACGATGGTTAGATTCACATTTCGATGCAATGCGACCTTGCCATTGAATGAGCATCTCTTTTTCAAAAGCCAAAACCAACATCCTGCTTCGGACGGCCTTTTTCCTGGGTCATTGTGATATCACATGCTGTCTTTGCGACCTGATCCAGTCTTATGCGGTTCTTGAGACGGCACTTTAGATGGTCAACACACAGTGATAAAAGATGTGTAATTTAAGTAATGCACCTCTTAACTGGAAAATAATACAGCCTGGTCATGTTATAAAGATCGGGCAGCATTTTCGGTAGGGAAAATAGTTAAAGTGATACGATAATGCACCACAGAACTATTGGTGGTCACAAGTAAGTGCACTGAAAATGGATGGAACGAGGTTTGTGAGTAGATGATGGTGAAAATTAATTCTCGTTTTCCTTTGCAGATTTAGGTTTCTGGTGTCATATGACCCACTTCTACAAAAAGAATGTGACAGAACTACAGTGACAGGTCAAGAACTAGTAACAGTGTTTTGAAATTAAGAAATGTATCTTTTCTTTCAGCTGAGATTTTAAATATTTTATTTCAATCATTTAATTCATTAGTATTTTTGTAATAATTATCAATTGAATATACACACATTAGTGCTGTCAAATGATTAATCGCAATAAATTACATAAAATGCGTTTTTGTTTACAGATTATGTATGTGTGTACTGTGTATATTCATACACACACACACACACACGTATATATTTAAATATATATATATATATATATATATATATATATATATATATACACACACACCAAAACACACACATACATGTACTATTATTATTTATTTTTTACAGCATCATCCGTAATATTTATCTGAAACATTTGCATCACAGGATTCTAATTACTAATCAGAGATACGTTTTGTGAATGGAATCAAACCCTTGCTATCTAACAGCCAGGTGATTATGGGAATTTTTGTGGTCTTTTTGTTCAGTCCATGTAGAGCCTGATGGCCAGTGGGAAATGGCAGAGGAAAATGAGAATGAAAGAGATGAAAAGGAGAGGAAAAGAGTGGTCATTGTCTGAGGGCTTCATTCTCCATGCACTCTCCAGACCGGGCCTGATGTTGGCAGCACAATAGCAGGGCGACCTGGCAGCTGATAGGGGGAAAAAAGAGGCAGAATGGAGATGTGTTTGTGGGAAGGATTTGTATGCCAATGAGCTTTAGCCTGGACTGACTGAAAGTCTCTCTCTTTTTCTTCCTCAGTCACTCACACTCTTTTCTCTTCCAGCTTTCTCTCATTCTTTCCCTCCTGTGGCCAATTTGGTGCCGAGGGACTTGAGGATGCTGTCATTCAAAAATCTTGTCTTCTAAAGCTTTGTGTTCCCATGACTCCAAGCTTTGTCCTCCTGTGTGATTGTCAGAGTGCATGTGTGTGTGTTAGCGGGTGTATTCAGTTTTCCTTCTCTCCTGTCCACAGTTTTGTGTGTGTGTCTGTGCCTGGCTTTGCGGTGCTCCAGATAAATTCTACAGTACTTTCAGAGGGCCAACAAACACCACTATTTTCAATTTGCAGTATTTTTCTAGGTATTTTACAGAGCCAGATTAAGCAAATGAGATACACACACACTTTATTCAACAATTTATTTAAATAAATATAAAAAAAGAATAATTTACACATACACACACTACAATTACAACGTATTTGCATAAAAATACATTTTGATTAATTGATACATTTATTAATCTTTTTTTTGAGTCTTTATTCATTTAAAAATCCTGAAAAAAACAGTGTTGTCAAATGATTCATCTCGATTAAATGCATCTAATATAAACGTTTTGTTTACATAATATATGTGTGTACTGTATATATACATATAT
>JAUYWG010000032.1:15701485-15713566 GCA_034779775.1 Enteromius afrohamiltoni
CTGCTCGGTAGCAGGTTATGTTCCAGGGTTAGTTTGTTTCAGAAGGTTACTGAGCATGGCGTGCCCTTTTGATGACGGTCCTGTGGACGTGGATGCGTGAAGTGTTTACGCCGGGAGAGAGTTATAAGACCGCATATTGATGTATTTTAATTTCCTAATGATTATTTGAAAGAGCGCTACTGGTTTTCAAAAGATTTCTTAATGTATTTAACACATCTCTTGAGACCACATATTGCAAATGTCACAAACCGCGGGTCTGCACTTAGCAAAACTGCATCAGTTTGTTGTGTCAGGGCATTTTTTGTACAAGGTGGGCATGTGCAGTGGCTTTACGTGGAATAACTCCCTGGGACACACCCTCTTGCCCCCCGAAATTTATGTAGCTATTGATTGATGTTTGACACCGTGATGGATAGTGTATGTCATTACGTTTTGTTTTTTAAAGATTACTTTAAACGTGTGATGTGAGGAAGATATTTAAATAACAAATTTATAGTACTGAAATGTCTTGCCGTTTATCGTAAAGGTCTTATATTTGCCAGTGGGGTACTAGCACTGTAAAGTCTCTGCATTTAATGAAACCAATCTGTTTTACATTATGTGACCGTAAGAGTACACATATGTCTGAACACTGGAAAAAATAACCAAGCAGAAGTCTGAAATACACTTCTGACATTTTTCAGTCAATCAATGACACTGCAATATTAAGTCCCTCCCCTACACATCTTTCTCCATGATGGTAACAGTTTTGTTTTTATAACAGGGCTGCAAATGAACCAAACCCACCCAAACTAACTTGAACATAAACACACATAACGTTATTTTCTTTATTTTTTAGATGTATTGCTTGTTATTAATTATTATTGGCTTCAATTCTTCATACGCACACATTAAAACTCCTAGCTCCTAGCTGAAATATGCCGCTCCCTCCTTTTCACTTTCGTCATTTTCCATTTTGACTCGTGAAATCTGTGATCCATTATGTTTATGTACGCGCATTAACTCTGGGTAACCAGTAGGAGGTTGATTAAACTAAGTCTTATTGGGTGTTTTGGAACCAACATACTCTTGGTATGCGGGTTTGGGGTCAATCAACCCAGAGGTTATGTTTTACCAAGCTACCAAAGTTAACCAAGCTTTCTGGAATACCCCCCAGGGGTCTCTGAGCAGAAACAACAAAACTAATGTTAATATTTAAATGAAACATAAGCAAGAAGCCCCTGAAGTCCTCGAGACTCCGTAAAGAGCTCCTCGGGGCATCGACCTCCTCTTTATTTAGAGAGACACGTCACAGCTGAGCAGATCAAGCTCTCGTCCTCAGAAAGCCTTAAAAGCAGAATTCATTCAGCAGCAGTTCGTCTTACGACAGAGCATGCCGGAAGGCCTTTTACTGCGGTAAAGGAGTAAAATAAAGCATGTTACCTTCAGAGGAGATGTTTGAGAAGGATCAGGGCCAGCCAGCACATAAGAGAGAGAAAAAGAGACACACAGGTTAGTGAACGTGCATCACATCATTCTGACTGTACTGAGAGTGACACTGTATTGTTTGTATTCAGCTAGGTTTTCTGAGCGTGTGACCCATCAGAAGAGACACAAGAGCGTCATACTAGTGGAAATAACACTAACATCGCTAGAGGTCGTGTGTATCATCAGCTCATCGATCACACAGGCCACAGAGGTCATGACTTTGACTGACCTGTAAAACCCATTCAATATCAGCGTCAGGGTAAAATAAGAATTAGAAATCCAGTTCATTCATGAATAAATCAATACATTTATTTCATCATGAGTTTTTCTCCCCATTTTCAATTGAAAGTATTTTGTGAATTTTTTGAATGAAAGATCGAAAAAGGATAAACAACGCAGATTTATTTTCACAGATTTACCAAGGGTAACAATATTATTGGAAAGGCACTGTGTATAAGAGCATGAAGTATGATTCTGGTGTGGAACATGTTCTGAGTTTATCTGACTGTCTCGTGCTGCTACACGTCTAACAGAGCGTCTGGTTGTTTATGTGAAGCTCCTCTCTGCTCTGCTCTCGACGGGGGGCGTTTACTTCTGCTCCACGCACCCTAACGGCCGGAGCGGGACACAGACACACACACACAACACTTCAGGAGCCCAGAGAGCAAACGCTCGAGTTATAAAACTTGATTCACCTTATCACAATCAGTCAGAATTTAATTCAAGACAATGAGACATGAGAATAGTATTATGAAAACAAATAACTCAAATATAGTTTACAGATCTTTTATGAAGTTCTATTGAAGTTCTTGAATTCTATTGCTATTTTATTAACTAAGATTTTTCTAAACAAATAAACAGGATAAGAAACCAGACCACTTAAATTAAGTTAATAAAAAAAATTAGTGTTGTCAAACAATTTATCGCAATTAATCTCATCCAAAACAAGTTTTGGTTTCCATAATGCATGTGTGTACTGCATTTATTTTATATATATATACATATATATATATATATATATATATATATATATATATACACACACACTCAGTATATATTTCAAAAATTTTGTATATTTTTATATTTATAAAATCAATATCATTTAATTACATTTTCTTAAATATATACATGCATGTGTGTATATTATAATACATATATACATATATACACACACAAAAACATATGTATACAAAAACTTTTATATTGGGTGCAGTATTATTAATTATTGGTTTTTAATTGACAGATTCCACAAAATCTACATAAACTACTCGCCCCCAAGCCATCCTAGGTGTATATGACTTTATTTCAGACAAACGCTGTCATAGTTTTTAAAACATTTTTTCTGGCTTGGTAATACTGTTGGATAGCGGACAATATTTTGAAGCTCCATAAATCAGATATATCTGCAAGCACTGTGACGTAAAACTAACTGACATATGATGCAACTTACGTCATACATTGTACGTCAAGCTAAAACTCTGCATTGTAATTTTACATTTTGGAAGAACTATTACTTTAATGAACAGAACTATGAGAAATTAAGTGTTAATTATTGTTAACTAAGAAAAAAAATGCTTTGACTTATCTTCAATTAGGCAAATTCTGGTTAAAAACAAACAAACAAACAACTGCTAATACTGAAATATTTGGCATCTCTGTCTAAAATGGTTTTATATACGTCATTCCAAGCAAGCTGTGAGTTTGGAAGAGGAAGTGGCCTCTTCCATATGCTTTTCTGATGACTTTGGCTCATTATGGATGCAGCCCATGATGCTGGTAGCTGCTCGCAGGTACACTCAGCAGTGATTATGTGCTCACTAATGTGCCATTGGCTTCCGAGTGACCCAGCGTGAAGAGGGCTGGCCGAACTGCACCGACTCCAGCATTCCTTAATGTCTTACTGCAGTGAGATCCACAGATCTTCAATTTCCCCCTTGCTGTACCCCTGTACCTCCCAGTTACCACGACAACACTCTGGCCTCTGCCACTAAGAGTGGAACGAAAGACCCTAAGCACCATTGTCTCATTCAGATGGAGAAATGCATCCGAGTTGTTAAGAGGGGTGCGCTTTTGTGCTTTATCTATTATAAACTTTATGTTTTTAGGCCTAATGTGCTCTATAGGTAGGCTTTTTTATCTTCATATCGATTCTGCTTTTCAGTAGGCAGCCCGTGTATTCACACCTGTGACAAAGCGTGTGTTTTTGGCTGCCGCCTTCATTGTGAAGTCGTGCGGCTCTGCCTAAGGTATTGGAAGGGCTGGCGGGGCGTTTGATTGCTGGCAGGTAGATTAAAGCAGCTCTTCCGCCGGGATTAGAAAGCGAAAGGGGATGGAAGTGGAGATCACAGCCAGAGGAACACTGAGCTCTCCCCACTCAAAGCGTCCGTAATCACCCCTGGCCTGGACTCAAGCACTTCAACAGCAGGCGAGAGAGCGAGAGAGAAAGCGAGCATCATGGGGATCTGGATAAAGAGAGAGAACAAGAATAAAAAAGGGAACAGTTTTGATGTTGGTCTCAATTTATGGATGTGTGATGTTATGCTAGTGATCGAGCGAAAGAAATTGGTTTTTCAGTGGTCGATGCCAGAAGACAGCCAGAGAATTTTCTTAGAAAGCATGTAGATTAATGAAGAATTCAAAGAATCATTTTTGATTTACAGTATATGCAAAAAAAAAAAATCAAATAGAGGTGTCTACCAAGTCTGCATTAACTTAAACAGTACAAATTGTAATACAATCTAAGATTACAGTTTATTTCAATACACATAATTTATCCCTTTGATGGGAAAGCTGGATTTTTAGCAGCAATTACTCCAGTTTATCAGAAATTATTCTAAAATGCTGATTTGGTGATTAAGAAACATTTCATTTTGTTGATTTATTGGTTCAGAATTAGTTTGTTCGTTTTTTTCTATGAAAAAAAAACTTAACTGACCTCAAACATTCAGACAGCTTATCATTTTAGTTTTTTTAAAGGATAGTGTGGTACAAAGTGTTTTTAAAGGAAAAAATAAGTAAATGTGCTGAAGTTAAATTAATTCAAATATATATAAAAAAGAATGTGCATTAGCAATTCCTTAAATGCAGCCTAAACTATTTACTGTATGTGATTCAAGCTATTTTAATCACTGCCGTTGGGATTAAAAGCCCACTTCAACAGCCCATTATCATCCTCTTGTGTTTACATTTGTTACTTTGTCCTTTTTTTTTTTTTTTTCAGGACCCAGAAAGAAAGGTTATGTATTTGTTGTTGGTTCATGCTGTTATTCTTATTACAAAACCAAAGATACACATTATATCAAAAAGCATAAGGATTCGATCACAACCTGACTAGAGAGCTTTTGTGAGATATATTTTACAATCTTAGTAAACTTGCTAAACGTGAAAAAAGTGGGTCTCTGTCAACTCTTTCAGTACCAAGGTTCGGTATGGCAGCCTTCACACTTATTTAAATAAACAACCTTAACAAAGCAATCGCACCAGAATCTGTTTTATTCAAACCAAGCCTTCCAAGTGTACACGCACCCTTAAACTGACCAAATGTCAGCCAATTTTTCAGCCTGGCCACTCTTTTTATGTATGTCAGAAAATAACACACATTTTCCACTCCTTATGCTTCCAGTAGAAATTCACTAATGCAAGGAACTAAAAGTGCAACAAATCAATGGATTATGATAAAAGTGTTGTATTTAATGATTTATCACAATCAAATCCTAGAGTGGACTCTATCTTGTCTCTGGGGCGTCCTGTTCCAGTAACATGGTCCCACAGTCTCTATGCTTTTCTTGTCCATGTACAATGCTGCCCGCCGACGATAATCGATACATGAGCATGCCTGTTTGAAACCAAACCCTGTGAAGAGCCCATGCAGTCTGCTCCTGCAGACAACAGAGGCGGTCATGGGAAAGTGATTCACATGTTGTGTTGAGAGAAAAAATTCCACAGCGAACATACAGCCTTAAAAACCCTTAAGGTAAATTATCAGACCTATTTTATGTAACGTGATGGAAGTGTATAATTGTGTATAGTAGGGATGCTCATTTTAACCGGTTAACCGTTAACTGACCGATTTAAATTTTGACCGATTAATACAATCAGTTTCAGTAATGAAGGTTTGATGAAAGAACTTGCGCCTCGATTGGACTACATGGATCTATCTATCTATCTATCTATCTATCTATCCATCCATCCATCCATCCATCCATCCATCCATCCATCCATCCATCCATCCATCCATCCATCCATCCATCCATGTTGTTCTGTTATTTTAGCGAAAGAACTTTGTAGAGGCTTTGTAAAAGCAAAATACATTTTGTATTCTTTTAAAAGAAGAGTTAATTTAATTTTAATTTCATGTTAATTCTACTTCATTGCACACAATTTGCAAGTTGTTTTCACTTAAAGCCTCTGTAGACGCACAGTTATGTTTGTGAAGCATCAGAGTTGAAGTGTGGTGTGTGGTGTTTAGTTAAATAAAGTCTTTTGTTTCACCACCACAGACTTTATCAGCAGCGTTGTGAGTAATTGATATAACAGGCATCCACCTGTGTTATCCTCATTATTCCTGGCTTCCTCTTTCCTCTGCCATTTCGAGATTGTTTATCCTGATTTAACGAGTCCAAATGAGTGGTTCTCACTTGCAAGGCAGTTGTATTAGGTCAGCTACAGCCCTCCATTAGACTCTGTGCTATTAAAGACATCAGTAATCACTAGTTTTAACCAAACAGAGACCACAGAAATGCTCTTTATCTGTTGTGTGTGGTTTAAAAGAGCGACCTTTCCTCAGCGAAAAGGGTACCCGTTCACTGAGCAAATGGCTTCAGCAAACACTCTGACACACTTTTGCTGCAACTTTATTTATTTACAAATGTCACCGTCAACGGGGCGTAATGTGTTGCATCAGGCATAGAGCTCTTTGGAAAAGCGATCCTCAGCAATCCAGAGGATTTAGATGGGGACAGAAGAGAGGAGGAGGGGCGATGAATCTGGCTTCACTGTATCACTTCATATAAACACAAATGCTGTTTCCTTTTGTCTTTTATGTACATATAATATTAGGCTATATATCTGTTAAAAGTTTAAACAATTTATTTAAATGGCCTCTTCTAGTGGCTAAACACGTTGAATGTGAAATGAGCAATTGATATTCACATCTCTGTGTCGCTGTAGTTGTTCGGACATTTTATGCAGTGCAAAGTACGTGAGGTAGAGCAGATCCCTCTCACCGCTTAAGGATTACAGTCATTCTGCAGGAAAATATTTATGATACATGACTCCATTAATCTAACACCGACACTGCACTGTCACTATAAATCAAACGCACATCCCACTCCGCTTCATAGTCAGCAGCTAAGGATATTTTAGCATATTTTGTTCAACACTTTGTTGTTTTTTTGACAAATCCAGTAAAAATATTGATTTCTGAGAGGGTGAAAGACAAACAAGGCTATTAAACTACTTAAGATCTGCATGCCAATAAATTGTGTGTGCCAATATAAAAAAGGCGCTGTGCTCAGCAATTCTTTAAGCGGATATCCTGAAGTATTGACTGGAAGAAGTTACCATTGTCCCTGTGTGTGCATGTGTTTACTGTATCAGCCAGGCTGCGTTGTTTGTTCTTAACAGAATTAGGAATTCAAGTTTTATTTCAATATTAATTACATCTAATTACAATAAAACACTAGTCAATAACAGCATTGATATGGCATGTAATATTCAAATGTATAATATAAACATATGACATTTTAATAATGACGTTGTAAAAGTTTTTGTTCTGTAATGTCACTACGACAGCCGGTAACACCGAAAACAGTACCCCCATATTTATATTGGAACCAAATATATCTAAATCAGTGTTTTGAAAATTGTGTCTTAATTATGTTCATGAAATATAATATCAAAAATGGTTCACAGCACTTTATCAAACGAGCCATGTATATGTTTTCCTCAATTTAAAATAACAACATCAGAGATGATTAAAAATTAATAGCTGTCTATGCTAAGACCTTATTTTCCCTGGAATGTAGATCATAAGAGAAAAACAAAGTTTGCAACCTGCCTACGAGCAAGAGAGACTAGCATGAAAAATTAAATATCCTTTTAGATGGTTTGGTGACCCATTCCCCTTGGCATACACACACATACTCATACAAACTCTAGAAATGAAAATGAAAACCATCAATACTGCGATCGAGGGCAAACTTTGTTTTGCCGGTAATGCTGTGCAAGACGTGAATGTGTTTTTATTGATATATCTGATTTGCAAAACAGTCTTTCTCTCGTAATGGGTTCCCAGCATTGGGTTTCGCCACTGGATGAAGAAGGGCATTGTGGAAATGATTTAAACCGTGGGGCTAGACTCTCGTCCCTCAGGCTACAGACCTGATTGTCTGCAACTGCTCTGTGATTTACTTGCCAAATATGCAATCTCATCTAACCAGCTTGTTTTGCTCACAGTATGTCATGAGGTTGAGTGAACTTTAACAAATCATTACTTTTTTTCCCTTTCCCCTGTGTGCTCTTTCTCTCTAGTTACATTGCTGGACACCATGTCTGCTCTGGGAGACCTTGGCTGGGAGGCCTATCCAGCTGAAGGGGTGAGTAACACGACCAATCAAAATCAAGACACAACCCCCCCACCCCCCACCCCACTCACACACAAGCTTTAATCAAGTCTGACTCTTGCAACCAGCCCAAATTATGGTGCGTTTTGTCTGTGCTTGTTTTACACAAAATTATTAGAACCACGCAGGGACAAACTTTTTCAAATCTATACTCCTGGGCTTCGACACACTTTTGAACCCCTCTAGCACATTTTTTCTTGCAGACAATCATCTGTAATCACGCTGTCGCATTTCAGATTTGCTGGAATTGCATATGGTTAGACCCGACCTTCCATGTATATTCATAAGAGGGGATACAGCATTCATCGGGCTCATGGGAAAGAAAGTCTGTAAGCACGTTCTCAAGTTCTTATAAATAGGAGCCACTGTTTTTTGTGTATGTAAATTGTAGGATGTGATGTCAAGGTCATGTGGAGTCTAGTGAGTTTAGACCTGTTTCCAGCCAAGAGGCGTTCATGTTCGGCTTAACACCAGCTTCCCCGGTCACTTACTTCCAATTTATTTGAGGAAGACGTCAAGATTAAGAGTCTCTGATGCAGGAATACAATCCCCCGTGCCAGAGAGCAAAATAAGGAGCCTTTATTTTGCATAGAGAAGGCCTGTTCTGTCTTTTTTGAGGCACCCAAAGTGGTCTAAAATAATTGAGTTTGCAAAAACCATGGTGAGCTTAAAAGAAAATCAATCTTTGGGATTTCACAGCCGCCTTTTAAATGATTTAATAGAGCCGTCAGAAGCTAGATCAGATTGTCTGTGCCCCACACGCGTGTCTGCGAGACGTGTCGTGTAGCAGCTAAATATGGAGACGAGCGGAATTTGCAAATGATTTTTTGCTGAAAATAGTACGACAGACATGAAGTCTGTGCCCCGTTCTCAAACCGAGAAATATTAGACTTGCATAACCGAGTATTGCATTGCATAACAGGCTGGTACATTTTCAATAACTCAAACCCGCTGTCTCACTCTAGGAGAGCATATGGATATTGAATGACATTTAAAGTAAAGTTCTGGAGACAATGCAAATGCTATAGAGCAAGATCCTCAAAACGCTTCCTACAGTATAACCCAAACTTATGAGATTCATCATGTTTAATAGTCTAAGTATTCATTGCTGATCTTTTTTATTTATATAGAGATGATTAGCTTTTGTAAATGGCTTGGTGTGTTTGGATTGCTCAAGCAGGATTGAGCGTTGCTGTAGTGAACCCGGCACAAGCTCCTCAGCAGAAGACTGGAGAGTCCACAGAGGGCTGTTTCTCTAAGACTGCATTACAATTTGCATACTATCTGTCCTACATAGTACACAGCAGAGGAATTTATATGTTTTAGGGATGCATGATATCGGGATCATATCACTTGCCTATACAATTACTTTTACCTCAATCTAACACTAATTAAATGTGTCTATATATATATATATCATATGTGTCAGAATTAATCTTTAAAATATTTAAGGATTTTTAGATATATATAAAAAAAATAAATAAATAAAAAAAAAAGTATATATATATATAATTTTTTTTTTTTTTTTTACTGTATTTATTTTTTAATAGGATGCTGACTGTAGGTCAATGCAGTTCACAAAAAGCCAATGGAATTATTTAGTTAGATGTAGGATTATTATATTATGTACTGTGTTTAACACATTTGACACATTTTCACTAGAAGTGAAAAGCCAAAGTTCACCACTACTTTTTCCAGCAATTTATTCTTTATTTTACAAGTTGAAACTCTTTGGTTAGGAACATTTGCGGATGTGAGTATTAACAGACTATGAAATAAGACTTTTCCTGTTTGGCGTGATTTTTTATGTTTTCGACAACCTCTTTTAGTCCTATTTATCCTTCATCTGTTACACGAGCATAAAAAGAATCTGTCCAGTACAACTGATGTATTTTATGTAGAATAAACCATGAAAATGCCTTGAACTTGTGTTAATTACAAAACTTATTCCAGGCATTTAACCAAAGATTCATTGACATTCAGACGTTTAACCGAAGACTCTTGCTGCACTCTATACTATCGATTTTTAATGTCATCCATTTGACCATTCATTCTGAGATCTGCTAAAGAAATAAAACATGTGCCTGTGAACAGAGGAAATAGTGTACATGGCCCAATGCTATCAGTGTGCAGTAGACATCAACAGCTTTTGAATAGATAGTATTCCCTTTTTACTGCAAACCACTAACCAAATGTAACCATACATTATCAGTTTAAAAATCCAAACTAAGATATTTTACTGGATTGGGTGACTCCCACATACTGTGAGATTTTCTATCAGTTTGCCTGCTTCAACATGACGTCTGTTAAACTCTTCAGAGAACGTTCCTCCCTGTCCTCGTGCAATGTTTACCTTAGATTCAGTGATCGAGGAAGTCTCTTTGTTTTGCTGGTATAGCAGTTATTCAATGGGAGTGAACTGTAAGGCTAAATCAGGTCTCACAGCTGCGGCTTGCGTTTCATTCTTGAGGATTATCACGGCGACCCGTAAAAACCCAGGAAAGCCGAATGTTCCCAAAGCGGCCGCTTCACCTCCGCTGGATATTTACCTTACTGCCTCAATCGACTGCCACTTGACCTTCGCAGGTCAAGACTAATACAGCTTTCCCTGTCCCAGATGTGGAAGGTTTGTTTTGGATTGGCTATCAAATGGCCATAGTCATTTAGGGTATGTGTGCATGTCTGTTACTAAAATAGAAGGGAATAATTCACCTAGAGTGATAGAAAGCAGGTAACCCTAAAGGCATGTCCTTCAATAGAGGCCATCTGCCCAAAAAACAGACTTTCTTTTAGGGATTTAAAGTCAATTGTACTTAAGTATCTTAAACTACCAGATGATTGTGGCCCTGCAATTAAGTTAAGCCAATGAAGGGCTACGCAGACCCCCTGATCTGACATATTTACTTGGCTTCAAAGCAGTCAGAGCTTCTGAAGGGTGACTGGGGAATGGAGTTAAGGTATTTCAGATGAGACTCTAGGGGAAGCGGACAGCTAGAGACGCTAATTAACAAGACGCCCACGTCACACTTATGACCGCTACGTTGATTGAGAGTGGCTAAGCTTTACCTCCTGTCCAAATAACCTGTTTTTCACTTAACAATTGCGAGTGTGTGGAACTAGCTGTGCGTAGGAGGATTTATGAACCCTTTTGCTAAAGGTTTGCGAGTTTTGTTATATCACAAATATATCAACTGCACATGGGCAATTTCCGTTCACATGGCTATGCCTTACCGTGGCATACTAAAATGCATAACTAAATTGTATATGCACGTCTGGAGATCTGCAGTGTGTAACACAACCCGCTAGACTTTTGTATAACCACCCATCTGTGGTAAAATACTTCATGAATTCAGACAATGCGTTTCTAAAGAAACTTTCTGTAGCGGTCGGGTTCAGACCGAGTTTTGAAGATAAATAAACAGAAAGGCATAAACCTGCCTTTATCCCTGTATAAATATTCCTTCAAATATCTTAATTATTGCACTTAAGGGGGAAAGAATGTACCCAAGACGTTCAGTGGCTGCGTCGCTTTGATCTGTAATGTTGTCCGCCCATTCCCACCAGTCAGCATATGGCTCAGTTTAAAGCCAGACAGCGCTAGCAATTGACCCTCGTGCCTCGATCACTTTTTTAAAGCTATAAGCTAATGGCAATGTGTCATAAATGCTCTTTTTGTTGCTATGACATCATGGCTAGAAAGTGATGTGCACTTCAGACTGTGCTGATGCATGGAATAAAATACTTCAAATGCTTGATTGCGCTGATGTGGAAAATGGCTCTTTTGGAGACATTCTAATGTACTCTGTCTCCTTGACCATTTGCTTAAATGTGCACCCATATTCAGCTGCCAGTCAGTTTAAGGGTTGTTAAAGGATTAGTTCACCCAAAAATTAAAATGCTATCATCATTTACTTTCCCTTTTTTCGTTCCAAACTCATTTGACTTTGCTTTTTCCTGTGAACACAAAAGACGATATTTCATGTACTGGTTG
>JAUYWG010000032.1:15713666-15738790 GCA_034779775.1 Enteromius afrohamiltoni
TCCCTTTTTTCGTTCCAAACTCATTTGACTTTGCTTTTTCCTGTGAACACAAAAGACGATATTTCATGTACTGGTTGACCAGTTGATAAATGACCATACATCATATGTTTAAAGGATTCCCATGCTGTTTTTAAGTGCAATCTTTTTTTATGATGAATTGAAATCTGTTAACTGTGGTGAATCATTAAGTCATTGGGTTTTATTCATGAAAAAAAAAAAAAATATTTCAAATTCATTTTATCAACCTATTTATTGAAAGAAGCATTTGTAGGTGATTCTGACATATCTACTTGCCTTTAGGGGCTTAAAAGATCCAATCTGCATTTACTGTAACTGAAAAAGAGTGGTTAGTTCTCATTTTGAGTTCCACCAAAGAAAAAAAAAGATTTGAAACAGCATAAGGTTGTCTTTAAAAGAACCAGCTTTAACTTTCCCCGTCTTCTTGCAGTCACAGTGGATTGCTCCCTTCATGCACTGTTCAAGAAATCTTGAGCAAAAATGATGAGGAATATCTTCAAGTGGGAACTCAAGTGGTCAAGCAACAGTTGAATTCTGAATTCTTAGTATTTGAAGTTTAGTATGTTAGTCGCTGATTGATCAGAAGCTTGAATGAAACCCTAAAATCACTTAGAACTGAGCCGGTGGTCCTTCAGCTCATTTCTGCTGCAAATTATACTGAGAAGGAATAGAATTTATTGAAGCAAATCGGAATCTTTTTTGAGAAGCAGCCGTTCAAGAAATTGCCCACCCCTCTAAGACTCCCTGGATGGTTTATTTTCTCTCCCTTTAAGGAGTGAAATGTTACTTATGCATGAAGTGTTCCAAATGAAGGAACCTTAGACAAGTGGAAGCAGATGGCAAGAGATGATGGGAAACGAGTCCCTTAAACATACTCTTCCTACCGCTGCCTATACTGGAGGCATACACACTCACACACATACACATAACTAGCTGAGGCACACTATGTGTTCCATAAATGAAATAGTAATAATATAAGTGCATAACATAAAATATTAATTATATATAACACTAATAATGTGTACTGTAAAAATCATCTTTGTACTATGCATGCAATATAAACCCCAAAGTTTTTTTATACACATATACTTACACATATAGTAAAACGTTATAAAGTAAAAAAATATATATATATATGTTTATTCCACTAAATAAAGTTGAAACAGAAATGTCATGGGTTCATATTAAAATAGTGAAAAACGTTAGCACATTTTTTCATCTATTTTGTTTTGTCTGTTGCAGTGGGAGGAAATCAGTGTGATGGATGAGAGGAACACCCCCATGCGCTCCTACCAGGTGTGTAATGTGATGGAGGCTAATCAGAACAACTGGCTACGCACACGCCACATCCCACGAGATGGAGCGCAGCGCGTCTACATCGAGATTAAGTTCACCCTGCGTGACTGCAACAGTCTGCCTGGAGTCCCTGGCACCTGCAAAGAAACTTTCAATATGTACTACTATGAGTCCAACAACCCCAACCTGTGGTTTATCAAAGAGAGCCAGTACATAAAGATCGACACTATCGCGGCCGACGAGAGCTTCACGCAGACTGACGTGGGAGATCGCGTTATGAAACTGAACACAGAAGTGAGGGACATCAGTAACTTAAGCAAGAAGGGTTTCTACTTGGCTTTCCAAGATGTCGGAGCCTGCATCGCTTTGGTGTCCCTGAGGGTCTTCTATAAGAAATGTCCTCTTGCCGTTCTGAACTTGGCCCAGTTTCCTGACACGGTGACTGGTGGAGATTCGGCTTTGGTGGAGGTCAGGGGATCTTGTGTTAATGAATCGGAGGAGTTTGAGGCGCCGAGGATGTACTGCAGTGGAGATGGTGGATGGCTGGTGCCCATTGGACGCTGCGTCTGCAAGCCAGGTTTTGAAGAGAACAAGGACTACTGTCAGCGTGAGTTTTCTATGCAGCATTTTTTCTCCTGTATTGGCAATCTTTGATATAGAGTGGGCCTAAATGGTAATTAGACATGTTTGTACTTTCAAGTTACCCTTAAAGATGTAGAGATGCACATTACATTTTTATCAACTGATATTGATAACTAACTAAGAACCCTTTTCCAGTCTTTTTACATTAAGATTACATCATCTAACGCTCAAATAAAGTTATAATTTAAAACACTAATCATTTATAGGATATCTAGGATATTTCATACTTAAAAATATAGATTCTTTATTTCTTTATTTAAAGCTTTCAAAGTAATGTTTTTTATTCAGTGTGTGAAATTATCAGATTTCTTTAAAATTTTCAGATTTTATATTTTATTGCATAAATGCAATAATATCCATGTGTTTTAAGTGTGTCAAAAGTGTCCAAATACTTTTTTGCATTGGGGTTATAACAAAAACATGTTTTTTTTCTGACTTAATCGGGCAATTTATTGGGTAATATGACAGATGAAATGTATCCCCAGTCAGATTTTTTTAGCGGCTGCGGTTCCTTTGTTTGCTTCTGAAGTGAGCGTGCATGTGTGTGTTTGTGAGCAAATGCAAATAAGTTTGCAATGAAAGTAGCTGAGGGCTTCAGTGACTCATTCAGATTCACTCTGTGCCTCGTTTCCCTGTGTTGGGGAAGGTAGTTGTGCTCCAGGATACAAATTATTGAGACATAGCATTCCACAGACTATCTGTTCTGTTTACTTGCTCTGCAAATCCATAGGCCTCCAGCAGGCAGACTAACTTTTATTCGAGAGTGTGTGTACGTTCATTGGATGAGTTTTTAAAAGTTTACTCCAGAAAAGTGAAAGCCAGCTGTTTTATTTATTTATTATTTTTGTTATCTTGTTTTTTGCATCATTTGCACTAGTGCATTAGTACCTCAAACCCCAGATCTTCCTGATTTCTTTGGTTAACAGTGAAGCTGTTGTTTAGCACTGCATTCACAATATACTGTAGGGTCTAGCGGTTTACTACAAAACACATTAAAATTAACACAATTTCATCAAAACATTATTTTATTAAGCAAATCCATTATTCAACTTGTCCTAGAACGTAGTCTCTGGCACGTAAGCTAATGTTAAAAACCTTCATTGCTAGGTGGCTAAGAGGTGTAAGACGTAGCTATAGCAAAACTGTATGCTATATGATTGTGCTGTATTTATCTTAGATGTTTTTATTTGATCTGCTGAGATCATACTAGCTTCAATTGTTCCTCATTTGTGTAGTTTTTTTGCTGTTTTGACTTCTTTGTAGCCGGCAAACACACAGCTCTCGCAGATTCAAACCTCTTGTCGATTGAAACTCCTACTTATTTTATTTATTTGCTTTGCATCATTATGCAGTGTACGTTTCTTTTATCAAATATGAGATCTCGGATGGCTGTGGAAGCGAGGAAAGCATGACGGGCTCCTGTGAGCGTAATCGTGGGGCTGTTGTTCTCTTTCTTTGTGCGTTTGGCTGTTTCCCATCTAATGGCTGCTGAGTGGCATCATGTTGTTTGCTAATGAGTAGGCTAGAGCAACTCAGAAGGACCTGCTGAGGAGCTAATGACAGCACCTTCATGATGAAGCGTTAGCAGACTTCACACCACGTGCAAACAGATAACATTTTTCTGCGTTAACTACATTTATTTGTGCTTTTAGCTGGTTAGCTTTTAGCTTGTGCTAATCTCAAAGGGTCAGTATTACCTTTTTTTTTGGGTGACCATAATATGTTCTCTTTTTCCCAGACATGTCCTTGCTGAAAAAAACAGCATATGCTGGTTAGATATGTTTTGATTCTGGGATGCTGGTTTAAGCTGCTCCTTTGCTGGTTTATGCTGGTTTAAACTGGTTCTTTGCTGGCTTATTCTGGTTTAAGATGGTCCTTTGCTGGTTTATACTGATCCTCTGCCAGCAAGTGACCAGCATAAATCAGCATATCAGCATCAAACATACTTAACCAGCATATGCTGTTTTTTTCAGCAGGGGTCCTGGTAGGAATTTATTTGCCTAAAATGTCATGATTTTGGCTTTGTTTTCCTATTGTTTTCATCTTTTATGATTTTAACGACTCAAAATTAGTTTGAAAGGCATAGTTCACTCAAAAATTCTGTCCTTAATTACTCGCACTCACTTTGTTTAAAAACCCATACAATCTTTGTTCAATTTCGGGAACACAGATTAAGATATTTTTAATAAATAAATGAGACAAATAGTGGTATGGTGTTCAATTGCAAACATTTACATGTCTTCTAATTTCATGAAATGCAATAAATGCAAAAACATTGTTTTGAAACCCTCCTTCTCAGGCAGCAGGTCAAGGAAAGGTTACTCTTTGCAAAATAATCTTGTCAGAACGTGCCAGAGTAATGAATTGCTCTCTGCCGGTCAATTAACCTTATTCATGACAAAGCTAGTTGTATCTTTTCTGGTCCAATCGCTCAATCAATCATGCGAGAGGTCAGTGGAAAAGAGAAATAAGAAGGCCTTTCTAACAGAGCGCAAGACTCAATAAATAGAGATTGACCATGTTGAGCTATTTCTCAGAGTGTTGGTCCTTAGGCCAGCATGACGAAATGGCTAATCATGGAGGTCTATTGGCAGCGCAAGGCCAGAGGTCGTCTAATAAATGACCCTGTCCTTCATCTAAGGCAGTGAATTATAGCTCTATGTGTGTGGGTATGTGTAAGCGCAGGCTTTATTTTTTTTCTTTTCACCATAGTGACTGCATTAAACATCAGGCCGGCAGATGGGTTTTCATATTTGGAACATGAGTTATCCCTGTAAGCTCTGATTATTTTGCGGATTTGTGAATGATCCTCCATCTGTATTAATCTGACAGACTCTCTAGAAATGGATTTTGCTGGTAGTACAATAGCTGTCTTGGAGACCACATGGTTGTTTAATCGACAGGTAGACATCTATCAGATATCGGAAAGCTTAGCTTGGGATTAGGAATCATGGATCTATTGCTTTGTACCGTAGGCCACTTTGGGTTAGCGTGGAGCCTTATAGTTGTGGTGGGAGATAATTGATTATGATAGAGCAGCATAATTAGAAACTCTGATGCTTTCCAGTAGTGAAAAAGGTAAGATGTTTCAGAGCAACATTTAAGGCTTTAGTTCACTGAATTTTTAATCACTATTTACATATTCTTGTGTTGTTCAGCCAAAAGTAACTAAAAGGAACTAAAAACTGAAAAGGTTTGTGACAGAAGTAAATGAAATAAGGAAAAAGCATAACGAATAGTAGCCTAGTTCCTTATGCTAGATTGGTATACACTATTGTTCAAAAAGTTGGGATTTTAATTTATTTATGAAAAAAATCAATACTTTTAGAACACATTAAACTGATAAAGACAATTTAACTATTTATGTATTAAATATTGTTGATTTTTCTATTCATAAAATAGTTCCCTGTGTTTGATCCCATAAATTCAGCTTTGCTAAGCATAAGATACGTTTGCTCAACAAACAAACTTGTAAATCTATAAATTCCTCTGCAGTAGCAAAAAAATCTTAAATCTATTCTCAAATCTATTTTGAAATCCTGTATTTCGCCAGCACTTGCATATACTGTGATCGTTGAGCAGGTAAACTAACTTTATCTGAACCGTCAGTGCTGCAGGATTCAAAGCTTAATTTTCAGTTGACTTTAAATAATTACTCAATATTCCTGTTATTTATTTCTTACCTGTTACTTATCATTCATTAACCCTGAAGCAGTAGGTTGGGGATTGAACTTTTATTTTTAGCGCTTATCATTTTCACCTGGTTTTTGGCAAGCTTGGGTCTTTTTTTTTTTTCTCTCAGAATTTTATTAGCCAGGTAAGTTAGGCCTCTAACCCAGTTAGTATTCACTTTTGTTTGTTATTTTTTATCTTTACCTGGATCCCCCTCCAAAGATATGTTTACACTTAATTTAAATAATAATAAACCTGTT
Source organism: Enteromius afrohamiltoni (assembly GCA_034779775.1). Classification (NCBI taxonomy): domain Eukaryota; kingdom Metazoa; phylum Chordata; class Actinopteri; order Cypriniformes; family Cyprinidae; genus Enteromius; species Enteromius afrohamiltoni. The sequence continues at coordinate 15,719,555 of JAUYWG010000032.1, forward strand.
AATTTGTGGAAATTTCTGTTTGGTTATTGTATGCTGAGACAGGAGAGGAGCTAAAAAAAAAAAAAAATCTTTACTTGTCATCGGCCTTGCAAACCCCAGACTGGCCGGGATATGACAATTGGATGCAAATACAGTTTGAATAAACAGGTATCATTATGCTTTCCCCCCAGAAGAAAGAAACTCATACAGGTCTGGAAAAACATTGAGGTTGCATTTTATGTGAACTAAACAAGTACGTGGGCATTTGGCGTATTTAGAGAGAAGTGAGAGTGAAAGGAGTGAAATTCAGAAAAACAAAGGGAAAACTTCATTCTTTTCACAGTTTGTTTATTGTGAGCCAAGGTGAAATGAGTGTTCAACTAAACAGCAAGCTTTTCGAGGACTTGAGTGCTGGCTAAATTTGGAAACATTGTTTGACTAAAGCCCACATGGGCAATTGTATTGTGTTACCTCTCCAGGACCGTTAGTAACTGGCATCTCAATGAGTCAGTACGGGCAAAAGGTGTTGGTTTCTCACACTTACTCCAGTGTTTATGCCCAGGAGAGCTGAATCCAGGCTCTCCTCGGAGCCAGCGCTCAGCAAACAAAAGGTCAGAGCCCTCGGAAAAGCATGTCAGCTGCACTGAATAGCCTCTGCGGTGAAACTGTCAGCAGGCTAATGTATTAAAATGAGGCTTTTTTGCTTGTCTTCTTTATGCAAGGTAGGTGCTAATGGACTCATTAGCTGGGCCCGCTCTGCCTCTGAAATGGCAGCCAGCTCTAATTACTGACATTTTCCATAGTGCTGTTTTTGTAATATCCGTGTTTTTCTTCAGCTGTTCCGTGGTCGATTTTCGGTAATGGTCACCCCTCCTTCCCGACGCGGGCTCTAGCGACGCTCGGAGACCACTCAGGAGATGAGGCTACTGGTCCCTGTTTAAATATTCATTAGGACTCATGGATCCAACTGTCTCTGAGAAACGTGAATAAAAAAGGCTAAGTGCTTTCATTTAAAAAAGGCAACAATAATGGAAAATGATGACATTCAATTAGGCTTGGCTGTGTGCTGCCCGTCAACGCTTCTCATTTGGAAGTCAGCAAGGAAGTCCATTTGAATGCTGATCAGCGTATGTTTGTTCAAGACTGCGTTTTTTGACAGTCGTGCATAAATGTGTTTGAAAAGGCACGAGCGTGTGCGTTTGGTTGAGTCGCGTTGTCCTCTGTGCCGGGGCAGTGAGGCAGGCTAGCGATGGAACATTTCCATAGGGACCTCTGGACGAAGCGCATTCCCTCTATGTTTTTTCAGATGATGCAGACCTTGTCATTCTGCTTATAAAATATTCATATCTTCATGGCAGCATCTTTTAAAGTTAGATTTCAACGCACTTTTTGAATATAACTGTAATTATCAGAAAGATGGCTTGTTTGTGGCAGGTGAGCCTCTGGCTGGCTTAGTTGGGGGCACCTGATTTCTAGTGATTATCGTCGTTTTGATTACAGAATAGTTTAATCATGTCATTATACATTACCATCGCTCTATTCTAATATTTAATAATGTTCAGGGCTGCGTTCTCCGAAACCACCTAAACGCTACATTGTTCTTAAGTTGTACCTTAAGACGTACCTTATCTTTAGCGCCTGTTTTCCGAAACCTTCTTAGTTAAGTATACCTTCTGTAAGTCATTCGTTCAAAAGGTTGGTCTGGAGCGCTTTTAGCTATACCTTATCACTGCTGACGTGATCACCAATACGCCTTTTTTAAATCGCAGTTTAACATAATAGTTTAAATGAACATGCATTCGGAAGGGTTTATTTTCCCATAAAGATCTATCTATTTAATGATGTGAATAAAAAAAAAATAAAAAATAAAACATTTACACTCGATAAGTTGCATTCTGTTTTATATTGCACAATTGATGTCAACGCTATACGGCTGGTGGGTCGGCATACAGAGAACATTAACACATTTATGGCCGTGAGGGTGTGGGATTGCGACTTGCTCAATTATAAAGACATAAACATATTTATTTCTGCATGTTCATATTTAAATTAACCCCAATAAATTCAGTTTGTACTATTTCTAAAACGCTTCTTTATAAAGAACATTGTTTTCTCAATACTTTTCCTATACCGCTGTGAAGGAAAGAGCTCACAATCGATCATCAAGGCATCGATATCAATGGACAGCACCTGCTAAGGTCACACTTAAGAAGGTTTACCTTAAGCACCATCCTAAGGTATAGTTCGGCGAACACACGTAGGAAAGGTATAACTAGTTAAGGTGTACCTTTTGAGTCTTCGTAGCGCCCTAGAGACAACGTTATCGGAAAACGCAGCCCAGTACTTTGCTAGAATCTGTATTGTTAAAAGCGATATATAAATACAAGTGATTGATTGATTGATTATACAGCCTCCTTTAGCTTTGGATGATTCAACTGAGATTTAATGGTTCAACTAAACATATATTTTTGTAACAACAGTTTTGGTGATCTCATTAAACAGATGTTATAGTAATTCGTCAGCAGTTTCAATGTAACACAGAAGGCCATTATTTACTCAGTCCAGCTTAACACACACTGAATGCTGTTTTTATTATTGATTCCTTAATGTATATTTAATGCTGGATCGGATGTGGATTTTAGTGATTTGAATCAGTCTGAGATATGCACTTAATGAGTTTACAGTAAATTTGTCATGTAACTTACCAGAATAGCCCATCTTCTGAGTTCTTCATTGATGGTGAATCTTCCTGAGTGGTATTTTCTTTTTACATCTGGCATTTGGAAACGGGCCGGTCCAGAACCTTTACACCATGCTAGGTAATTAAAATGCTTAGGCTGTCTTCAGTCTCAAAGGGGCTCTCATTAGCACAGTCCTCTTTCTGTGGGCTTTTTTCACAGAGTCGAGGGCCTGTCTGATAAGATCTGCCTGTTCTCAGGTCAGTTATTGTGTTGGTGCTGGCTTCTCATATCAGCTGGATAAATAAGGCTGTTGCTTTCTTGGTTTGAAGTGTTCAGGATGGGTAGACAGGGCTTGTTCCTGTTGTGCTCACATTGCTTACTTGAGTAGAAGAATGCATATTTGTCTTTGCATATGTCATGTTGAAGGTGTTCTCATAGACAGATGATAACACTTTATAATAACTACATTATTATACAGCTATGAATCATTAGTTAAGCATTAGTAAATAGTCAGTTCATGCTTTATAAAGTATTGTTCCAACATTACTAGTCATTAGTAAGCAGTTTATACATACAGCTATAAATGCCTGTAAAAAGGTTTAAAGGTTTGTTTTTCATTTATAAAATGTACAGTTTTTTTTTTTTCCTGTATCCCTCTGTGTTGTGTTTGTTTAACTTTGCTGTTTAGAAGATAAATTAGAGCTCACAAAAGCAGATGTCTGGCAACTGCCTAATGCTTTATAACTACCTGACTTAATCATGAATTACAGCAAAAACATATGTTAATAAAGCATTTATTAACACACCAAACAACTATTATCATGTGCCTAAATAATATGATATATTAATGTAAATTTAAGTAATTTATTAATCATTTACTTAGACTTTCTTAATGATATTATTAAACACTGACAACTCCTTAATAACTGGTTTGTAAATAATGTACTAATTACAAAAACTGATAAACTGCTCATTAATAAAGCATGAAAATACAATTATTAAACATTATATATATGTGCTCAAGAACAAGGCATTTAAAGATGCACTTGTACACTATTTACTATCTCATAATCATGTTGGAACATTGGTTTATAAATGATGAGATAAATGCTTACTAATACTTAACTAATCATTCATAGTTTGTAGTTATTATAAAGTGTTACCCCTTATATGTTTTAACTGTTTTGACAAAATCTGCCTTATCAGCCATAATATCAAAAGTAACATTTGACTTAACAGTCATTTTGATTTGCCGAGTATTTAATTGAAATGCAGAATTATTCATATGACATTTGGATTACAAATTTAAAAAAAGGAAAGCTTGTAATGCTAAAGGAGTATAACAAATAAATAAATAAAATCACTGATGCCAGATAACGTTTTAAATCAATTAGCAAAAACTTAAAGACTTTGAAAATCTTTAAAAGCTTTTGTTTAATAAAGTTCCGGCCAAACATTTTTCAGCTAGATTGTGTTGTGTTTCTTATTCAGACCTTTCCCAGAAATTGTATAAAACCAACCAGTCAGATTGAGGCTTGGTGTATTAAATATTAAAACAAAGCTTTTTTGCATCAGATGCATCAAATGAAATCACAATGAGATGTTTTTAGGTGGGTAGATATTTATAATGAATGTTTTGGGCTGTTCCTGTGTACAATTTTTAGATTCTGCCAAATGTCACTTGTGTTTGTTTCTATTTTGACACAAGGCTGTGTATTTATAAGATACAGTCAGTGTATCGTATTCAGACGTGCATGGTACCCAAGGTACTGATGTCGGATAGCGTCTCACTGATTAAACAGAATAAGTGACTGTACGAGTCCCTGTGCGCTGTGTAGATTTCAGCCATCCTTTCTGTCTCTCTCAGAGTAACCCTACACGTCCACGGTAAAAAAATAACCTGATGTGTACTGTCACAGGGATGATATCATTATGAAATTGAGATTTGCTGTCAAAACACACCACTGGATACATATCCTCAATTGCACTCATTGCACACTGTTTTGGTTCTGTCTCTTCCTCTCTTTCTATTTTCTATCACTGCTTTGAATTGATGTTTTTTTTTTTTTTCTCTGTCTCTTTCTACCTGACCCCTGGAGGCCCGAAGCAGGCCATTCATGCTGTCTGAGTCTGCCACAACCAATTACAGTTCCAGCAGAGACCATAGCAGCCCAGACACCTGTCATCTTCCACTCCTCTGTCCTGGAACCCAATATACTTTCTCTCTCCACTGACTCACACTCACTCCTCCTGTTTGACGCTGGCCGGTCGCTCCTACTTAGGTTCTTTCCGTCCTTCTCTTTAGCTGGCGTGTTTAATTTCTCTCTGTTCCAGTCTTATGCCCTTCAGTAAGTCTTGCTGTCTTGCACTCTTTTGAACGGTATGTCATGCTTTATTTCTTGTGCAGGATCCTGGAAATTTATTGGATCAGCGTGATGCTTCAAACGGGTGAACAGGTTAAACTGGTGAACAGGTCATTTTTCAATATCAGGATCAAAACACAATTTTTGATTTTGATGTGATGATTCAATGTGAAGTGTAACAAATAGTGCAATTTTGCCTTCAGGTTATGTCTGAATTACCATATTTATAATGTGTCTTAACTACCAGTGGGAAATTCAGTTATAGTATGTTAGTGTTTATTACCAAATACATCAATAATTTTGAATGTGTGATACAAAAAAAAGGGTGAAAAATATGAAATTCCTCAGTGTGTTATTCAGCTCAAAACCACTTGAACATGTGTCACTTCATATTTATAATTTCTGAATTCAAGCAGGAACCTCCCAGGATTACTTAGAGGCAGTATAAACTGAAAAACAAAAACAAACAAACACAAAAAACGGAAATGTACTTTTGGTGCAACAATACTGTAACTAGCCAAAATAGTATTTAATATGACTAAATCAAACTGATTATATTAGGATGCATCATTTAAAACTACATTCAATGGTCCGATTAGGAACCATGTTTCTCTGAGGTGGGCTCTGGGATATTTAGTGTCCAACCATCTCTGGCTGGGTCCAGCAGCACACACTGGGTCAGTTTGCTAAAGATGCCCAGAGCTTTCTGGGTCGTTGAAGAGAGAGCAGAATACAGATTCTGGCTGCTGGTGAAAGTGCGTCCTGGCTGATTGCCTGTGGGTCCCTCTTTAAAACGATTAAGACCAGACTGATTTGATTTCACAGTAGGGAAAGTGGGTCATGGCTTTCAGCATTGAAAGAACTGGTGAAGCTGGTCAACCAGCCTTATTTTGTTAGAGGAAGTCTCATTGTAGTTTAAAGTCTGGTGAGACACCAGTATCTTAAAACACATGCTTGTAACCACCAGTGTTGTTCTTTTCATCATGGAGGACAATGATTAATTCTTTAACTTTTCCTCTTTTTACACTTGTGTCACTGCTCTCTGCAGTATATTTATACAGTGACCTCCAAAAATATTTGGACACTTTCTGGTCGTCAGACGTTAGTGGATTACGTCCAGTGTGATAAACTACACATGTGGCTAGGAGACCTGAACTTGAGGGAAACAGAAAATACACTTGAATCCTATAGATAGTTAAACGTCAGCAATCGTTAGAAAAGAATGAGCTCTGTAAGAATTAAATATTGTAGTCTCTGCTTCAACTGGTCCAGACATGCTCTAAGGGGGGTTCAGGTCAGGGGACATTGATGGCCATACCATATGAGGCACTCTAACTTTCTGAAGTCAAGCTGTGACAGTTCTGGCTGAACTGGGGGAGGATGATGGGTTCTATTACTATAGGTACTATAGGTTCTATAGGTAAGAACATGCAGTGACTGAGCCATGTACAATAATCAAATCTGTTTTGCACTGACTGGTGATGCCTGCCCAGACTGTTGCACCCCCTCCACCAAAGCAAACCGTGGGGACCGTGTTGACCTCAGCGTACCGCTCACCTCGCCTTCTCCAGCAACGCTGAAGACCATTCTTCTGTGCAAGGTGACTCGAACAGGACGGTAGACCACTGCTGCATTGTCCAGGTCACGTGGTCTTGTGCCCACTGCAAACATTCACGGTGGTGTCTTGGTGTCAGTGGAGTCACCTGCAACAGTTGTCTGGCATTCAAGCCAAAGTAGTGGAGTAGTATGACATCCACTATGTCTCTTACAATATCCCTAACTTATTGTGAGTAGTGTATAATAATACATGTTTTTGGAATATCATGGAATGAATTTTCCCCTAAAAAAATATTTTAAATAGCGTTAAAAGGCCATAATTTATTTTAAAACTGCAAAATTGGATTATTTTTCCTCCTGCAAAGTACACAGACTTGTCTTAGCAAATGTCTGTAGCCATCTTTAAAGAAATATAGAGGTCTATCAAGTCTTTGTCTCAGATATTTGCTCAATGAAGTTGAATCTCTCAAAGGAGAATTACTCTTTGTAGCTCATAAGAAAAACAGACTTCATCTTTTAAAAGAGAGCTCCGCATGATATATGAACTCATAGTGATATATGAACATGTTAGAAGTTAAAACAGATGCTATGAAAGGTTATTCTTTAGTCCTGTGAAATGCATTTTAATCTTTTGGGGGGGATTTTTAATCATCTTTTGGCAGATCATGTTCAAATAACCCCTCTTCCTCTCACCCGTGTCTCCTGTCATATATCAGTGGAGGTGTGTGCGTGTGTGTGTGTGTTAAACCTATATGTGGCGGCGGTGTGAAGCAGCAGTCAGTCAAGACCCACCTGATCCCTGTTAAGTTCATCTGAAACAGCAGCGGATCTTTGAAGGTCAAGTGCTCCCTGAGCGGCTGCATTATTCCTGAGCCCTCTCTTATTCGTTCTTTCTTTCCCGCAGTACAGGGTCAGTCAGAAGCCCAAGACCTCTCGCAGAAAGAGCTCTTGAAGCTCTGTGTGTGCATAGGGGCAATTTTACCCCATGGCAGATGTTTCGTGAGGGGGACTGATGGGTGATGTGGAACGACTCCTTGAATAACAATCTGGGGGCCGTTTCCAGCCCCCCTTTGCTCACATCCTCACAAAGCTTCAGTGTTACTCACTGCCGACCTCAAATACACAGCTGCACCTCATTTTCTGACTACATCACCCTCTCTTCCTCCTCCTCCTCCTCTCATTCTCTCAGACTCTGAGCAAGTGAAATGAATAACATTTATTCCCCAGTATTTCAAGTCCAGGGGAAAAACAAGGCCAGAGAATGTGTGTAGCAGTAAATGGATGTACAGTTGGAAAATCGGAGGTCCAAATATAGATCGCCTTTTTCCCCAAGGGACGATGCTGTCGTAATAGTTGTGCAGAACACCACGGTTATATTCATAGCTCAATAGATATTTTTGCTGTAATTGGGGACATCAGAGCTCATCTTTGCTAGGACGGTGGAATATCGCAGATTGTTATGAGTGTTGCACACACACACACACACCAGCAACAAAAGGCTGAACAGTGTAACAGAACAGAACAAATTATTTTTATAAGGTCAACATGAAATGCTGTTCGCAGCCTGTTTTGCTTTCATAATATGATGAATTATCTTGTGATACAGAATCTACAACAAGAAAAAATACAGGATGGTGCTTGATTTTATTAATTGGGAATAGATTGGATTGCGAAATTGGATGTTATTTACTAACGGAGGAAGTAAAAAAGTAAGAAAATAGTAAAAGTTTCTTTTTTTAAATGACTGATGAAATATCCACAGTAATATACAGGCCTTTTGCATAATTTTGCGATTACACTTTACTGTATTTAAGAATAATTAAGGCTGATCCTTTGGCTGACTAGTTCTTAACTATTTATTATTATTACAATTTTTTTAGGTTTTTTTTTTACATTTAGATTACATTTGCCATCAGCCAGTGCTCAGTTAAAATTCATCTTTAAAAATACATACATCACTGTCAAATGTACATTTAATTCTTACATTCACTTGCGTTTTAGTTTGTAGTATTTCTTTTATTTGTCTAATACAAAAATAACGTATACTTTTGATGTTAGTTATTCTTCCTTTTATTATTATTAGTCATTGCAATAAAATTAAAATAATTATCAGCTTATTGTATCAGACAAAATTTGAAAGCCCCAAATAACATCAGAAAAGTTAAAAAGTAAATTTTTTAAACAAATTGTGGCATCGCACAAGACAAGAGATGAGCCGAGAGAGACAGAGGTAAAAAAGGATGGGAAATATGTGAGATCTGGAGTTGCATGTTAGGAGGCAGCTGTCTCATTCCTGAAGGAAATGGAGAATTGACTCCTCTGATCCGGGGCGATAAATTCCAGATGTGTTCGAATGTTGTCAGACCCACGACTGTGTCCGCGTTGACCTCTGTGCTGACAACACCAATCACAGCTCTGAGAATTGGCGGCCGCTGTACGAATGAGGCCCGCAGTGTTGCTATGTTATCAATAATGCAAAGGCTCCGGTGTTTTCGCCTGCAGTCCATGTCTCTCATAACCCAATTTGCACCTCAGATCCCTGCTTTGCCTTCCTGGAGACTGCAGCCTTTTGTCCTCTCTAAAGTGAGGCTGCTCTATGTCTGCTCAGACATCATCGCTTTGGCACTTGAGTTCAAGGACACCGAGAAACACAAAAGGAAATGGTGCTTTTAGCCACACATGCTGAATTTATTGTACATTTTTTGTAATTTTCAGTCATCTTTACAGCATTTTTTCTGTGCTTTTTGAAGTACTGACATGCCTGATATTGAACAGACTGTTGGTCTGGTATCACACTAATATCACGTAACAGGCTTGACCATTTTTTGTGTGTTTCTTAATAAAATGTGGTCAAGGCAGGAACAGAGGGTGTGATATGAGATATGTGCATGTGTGATGTATTGGAGAGTGCAAGCAGGTGATAAGTATCGCTCTGAATTGATTAGTCTGTCAGAGGAGGTAAAGATCTGCACCTGCTTCATCAAACAACACTTCACCCCCACAGATTTATAACAGCCATCCACCCCCTCTGCTCGCCACCACACCGCAAGGAAAAGCAACTCAGCAACCCTGCAGGAAACAACTACGTACATAACCATTTACTGTACAACAAGCATATATATATATATATATATATATGAGATATTGTATCAGTTCCAAAATAATACCACATTTCTCTGTTTTTGCATTTATTTGATCAAAAATATAGTAAAAGCATAAATATTATGAAATATTATTTAGGGATGCACCAGTTGACCGGCCAAAAAAGAGCTACCAATTTGTAGTGTACATATATACATTGAGGTCAATAAATACAGTGTTTGATTACCCTGCGTCAAAAGACAAAATTGTAAAGTGGAGAGGGCTACAGCCCATGTCCAGGCCCGTCTAAAGTTTAGGACCATCTGGATGATCCAGAGGAGTTATGGGAGAAAGTCCTGTGGTCATATAAGTCCATAGTATAACTTTTTGTGTCTTAACTCTATTCTCCGTGTTTGGAGGGAGAAGAATGATGAGTATCATTCCAATAATACCATACCTACAGTGAAGCATGGGGCTGGCAGCATCATACTCTGGGGGTGTTTTTCTGGACAGAGGACAGGACGACTGCACTGTATCAGGAAGAGGAGGAACGGGGCCATGTATTGTGACATATTGGGCAAAAACCTCCTTCCCTTAGTCAGAGCATTAAAGACGGGTCGTGGCTGGGACTTCCAACATGATAATGACCCAAAGCACACAGCCAGGAAAACCAAGGAGTGTCTCCATAAGAAGCATGTCTAGGTTCAGGAGTGGCCTAGCCAATCTCAGACCTAAATCCAATAGAAAATATTTGGAGGGAGCTGAAACTCTAGAGAAGATCTGTATGGAGGAGTGGGCCAAAATCCCTCCAGCAGTGTTTGCAAATCTGGTGAAGAAGTACAGGAACCGTTTGACCTCTGTAATTGTTAACAAAGGCTTCTGTACCACATATGAACATTTTTTGACTCGAGTGATTAAATACTTATTGACCTCACTGTACACTACAAATTGGTATAAGCTTTTTTTTTATGGCAAGAAAGTAATTTCATCTGTCTTCTCACAACCCATCCCTTCTTGCTAAGTGGAAAATATCTCTAAACAATGTGACATTTGGAATGCTGTGATGAAATCGAGCTTTTCATGATGGACAAGTTCCAAATTTTTGAATCTGAGAGATTTGCTATTGATCCCTGTGGGGAGATTTAGTTTTACGCCCTGGAGGGGAAAAAAAGTGAAAACAAAATCAATCCACCAAACCGTTGTGAAAAAACACCAAGCCAGCAGCTGTAACCAGAACATTTAATGTCCTAAATCTGATGTACCCTTTTACTTCATTAGCCCCAACATACCAGTTTTAATATCAAAGGGTGTTTTCTATGAGTGCAAACCACTAAGTGATTTGAGATCTCCGTAAACCGACCACCACTGCGGGGGTTAGTATTAGCGGTTATTAGAGTGTGGCATTTGAGAGGCAATGAGCTAATCAGTACTAATAGTAGCGGAGCAGTGTCTGTGTTCGCTGTTGCGATCTGTGGTCATACTGTGAGCGGAGTGTGTTGAACAGCTTCATTACACCGAGCTGCGAGTCGGACATCGCTGTGCTAATTATAGAGAGGTTTTCTGTGCCTGCCTTTGTCATGATGTCGACCAAAGCAGGCTATTACTGTTATTCTGCTACTCTTCACATGGTTCACCTTCTTTGCTATTTTTACTGGAATTGAAAGAGAGATTTTAAAACTGCCTTTTTTCACCACGATTGGCTGTTGCCTCATTTGCATTTTGTATTTCTTTCTCATGCTCTCACTGCTTTGCGCCAGCCAAGAGGATGCATACAGTTAAATAGCAAAGGTGGGAACGTGGCACAGAAAGAGTGAGCAAATCGTTGGTTTTCAAGCCACCTCCAGCCCTGTTTTATTTTAAGTTCATCTCCCTCAATAATTCATAACCTCTGTCCCAAGAGCACACAGTAACACGTCCACAAGTCTCATAGCCCCTTTATCAGCTGTACCACAATGTTCATTCTAATCACCCTTCATCCTGTTGACCAACATTTATTTATATAGTGACTGAGCTACTGGGCCTAAAAATCTTAATTCTTTTTTTTTTGAAACCATATTTATCAGGTGACATTTCTTTACAGTGTCTCAACTTCATGAGTTGAAGTTGGGAGCCGGGAGGTCGGCAGACTCTGAGCCTTAGTTATTTGTTTATTTAAGTTTATTTAAGAAATAATCACACAATAATTATCTTTAATTTTAGTAGTAAACCCTCTTCATTTACCAAAAAATAAAATGTGTTTACATTTTATTAATTAAAAGACAAATAAAATTTGGGTGAAACGTATTTTCTGTTTTTCATACTTTTATTACTTGTGGAAAAACTCAAAACACTAGTTAAAAAAGTAAAGAATGGCATACATTTTATTTTAGTTTGATTTTATTAATAAAGATTGTGTGTTTTTTTAATGCTTTTGTGTTTGCTTTAGTACCAAGATTGGTACATAGAACCGTACATTTTCACTGGTATCAGTACCAAATACATACATTTTGGTACCATGACAACACTAATCTGTATCTGTAATTAGAGGCCAATAATTGCTTAGAAGAACCAGCTCCTGCTCAATATTGTGGTAAACCTATTAGATGGGCTTAGATGTGCAAAGAGCATTCACAGTGGTCTTCATTTTGGAAGCTGTATTTATGTATGTGTGAATCCTTGAATGACCTGGTATCAGAAGACTAGCTAACCTGGTAACAGCAGTCTTCAGTCAGGAAGCCTGGACACTGTAAAATCTCCTTCATATTAATATCTGTCAGTGTAACTGAGTAGGATTCTCAGAAGGCTCACTAATGCCCACTAATACAGGACTATTGGCTCACTTAGATGTGTTTGAAGGGTTCTTGGCATTTAAGTCAAGGGGAGATTTTTTTTAGGCTTCTGGATCAATAAGTATGGTGACATATCAGTCTGCAAAACTTGCATGTGATTAAAACTATTATGATGTGGTTTCTGTTGTTAGCTGGACAAAAAACAGTCACAAACTAATGAATCGGTGTTATCTAAATCAGTTCATGAATACATACGTATAGAACACCGTCCAGACACTGCTGAATAGTTAAATCTAACCTGTTGAGCAATGTAGTTACAGGCTAGACATGCAAGCAGAAGTGTCATCTGTTTTTTTTTTTTTTCTGGAATTGGTGAGCTAAACTTATAAAGAAACCTTCTGAAAAGCTTACGCAGAGTCCATGACTCAAATCAGTCCAGGACAATAGAAAGCAGTGGGCTGCCACGGAGGGCGAAGCCCGGATATTACTGCGCTTATCAACGGGGAAGAGCTCATCAGGGTTCATTTGTACTCTGGAAGAAACGGACACTAAAATCCCTATCAGCCAGACTGAAAGGAGCGAGCTTTTCCTATTAATTCTGACAGAGGGAGCATATGTTTCATCTGAATCAGTATGCAGTTTTCAATCTGAAATCCATAACCTCCCATCTGAAGATGAAAGGAACAATGGGCCGCGAACAATCTGCCAGCTTTCTTGCAGGAGTTTGGCGGTGTGTGAATGAGTGAATAGGGATGAGATATTGTGTCAGGTCAGGGTTGTTATCAGTGTTTGATAGCGCTTTCTCTCGCACAATGTAGGCATGCGTGTGTATCTGTGTGCCTGTCGGCTAGAGGAAGCATCACTTGCCATGTGGGCCGGGGGGTCAGATGAACAGAGCCAGGATGTAATTTGACGAAAAGTAATCCCTGCTATTGACAGCAAGCAAAAATTAATTTTACTCTGGATCTTGTGATTTCAGTTATATTGACTTTTCAAACTGAGAAAAAAGTTATGAAACTATAAACCAGGGAAAAGAAAGTCTAGATTTTCTCACTTACATATTTACTTCAGCAAACACCCTAGTTCCCAAATGATTTCCTTGGTTAATTCAAAACAAAAAAATAAATAAATAAATAAATAACACTCTGTCAGCATTTATTCATGTCATTCCAAAGGAGACAGTTCATCTAAAGTAGAGGGATAGTTAAGTAATAAAAATAATAATAATAATAATTTTTCAAAATTGTTACAAACTCCTTTTTCTTAATTCAACCCATATAACATTCTTTTTTACAACAAGAAAATTTTTAAGATACATCATAGTATATAACAATCAGAAAACATTTATTTAATATTGGTATTACAATTATTATTATTTAAAGTATAGTGTGTAAACACAAACATACAAATATACATGTATACAACTGTATACATACATACATACTTTACAGGTTCATGTGTGTGTGTGTGTGTGTGTTTTAAGCTTTTTGAATTATGTGGACATTGGCTGTGTCCTCAAAAAGCACCTTCAAATTGTAATACCTTTGTCCTACCTATGTCATTTAACACATTTCTGTCCAACACTGGATGTAACAACAACAATGTAACTACTAAGTATAAATATGTATTTGATGTATATTTCTCATAGATTAGAAAATAATTTTGTTATATATACTGTAGTTCAGCTTAATTTAGTTTGCTTTAGCCCTAGACACTACACTAGCCGTTCCATTTTTCTTGAATCTATTCTAAAAGCACTACATACTGTTTGGGACATTGAATGATACTTTTGAAAACATGAATGAAACATTCGATCAGACCAAATGGATGTGTTTCTCCTGGTTCCCGCTGAGCAGAGAATACAATTAGGCTAGTTCTTAGGAGTTCAGAAACACGTCTTAGTTTGACTCCGGTCTCCCAGTAAGAGATGTGAGGTGTGGAGGGCAGGGGGTTGTTTGTATTTCTTCATGTCAGATATTTCAAGCACAGAAGAGCTCAGAAGGAGGTTTCGGGTGGTGTTTGTTGCAGAAAGCTGGGCAACAGTTTTATAGACCTTTATTTAACTGCTGCTCAGTTTATCCCATAAATGGCACAGAGCGGGACGTAGTCTTCACGATCCTCCATCTGAGAAAAAGTACATGGATAGAAACTTCTAATGCCTACAAAAACGAACATGGTACTAGGGATGCGTGTATATGGCTGTAGCAACTGTCTAACAGCTAAAACGCAGTTTGCTGTTAGCATTTGTTTTTTAAAGCACAGGTGTACAAATAAAAAAAATACAGAAGAATACATTTGTGTGTATGATTTGCATTTTGCACTAGTTGCCGAAGACATATTATGTGCATGTTTACTTTGGTAAGAAAGCATCTGGTGGGGAGATAGATGTAAATGCTCATGTAGAGAGAGAAAGAGCACGGTCTCCAGACAGCAGGCGCAGGGCTGCAGCACCTGCCGCAGCAACGTGAGTCCCAGCCTGCAGCGTTAAATATTTACTGCTCATCCTCACACATGACAACACAGATCACACAGCCAGCTCCCATCACTCTCTGCATCCCTCACCCCTGAATCAGCCCTACTCGCTCTTCTTTTATCACTCCTTTTCCCTAGTAAACTGTTTTCTTCACCTTGCCGTTTTTCTCTTTCTAATCACATGTGCTCTTGGTTTGTCACTCTCTCTCTACTTTCTAGCGTAAACAGAAAAAACAAGACATGATGATTCCTCGAAAGGCCTGGTTACAGAGCGTGAATTGCTGCTTGCTACTAGAAGCCTTCTAACTGAAATTATTCAAACAAAATTTGTTTGCGTAATATTCAATTCCACCTATTTATTTATTCATTTATTGTACATTGCTATAATACAAAAAATATTAGATTTAATAATTTGGGACTATTCAAATTCATTTGGATTGACAATTTTTTTTCATGTGAGGTAATCACATTTTCCTTCCAAATTCACATAAAGTTTTATTTTTAAATAAAATCATTTCATTTATTTAATAATAATGAAAAAAGGAATTTAACAATGATAGTGGTATAATAATATTTGTTAATAATTATAGCAGAATATAATGAAAATTATATTATTATTATTATTATTATTATTATTATTATTATCAGTGTTTATATTACTACTAATAATAATAAACACTGATATATCATCAACAACAATAATAATCATAACAATAAACACTGACGTATCAACAACAGCAATAATAATAATAATAATAATAATAATAATAATAATAAACAATGGTAAATCAACAACAACAATAATAGTAATAATAATCGTAATAGTAATAACAACAACAATAATAACAAAGACTGATATATCAACAACAACAACAACAAAAATAAACACTGATATATCAACAACATCCATAATAATAATAATAATAATAATAATAATAATTAAAATAATTAAATAATACTAGTGATATCAATTCCAGCAATAAAAATAAGTATATATTTATATTCCAGTAGGTCAATATAATACTAAGGTTTAGTGGATTCATTTGTTAATTTGTTGTTTGTTTGTTGAAATACAGGAAATAAGTTAGGTTTTGCTGTTCTTTAGGTAGGTGAGCTTTTTGTAGATCCTGAGGAAAATCTGCGGCAGCAATTTCCATTGTCAGTGTACAAAAATGTGTGCCGTCTCTTCTGTTTTACATGGACTTGAAAAGCCTAGGACATATAGCAGAACCAGCACGTGCTGCTGTCCGGCGCTCAAACTCTTTATTCCTCGTCCTCTTTCATTTCTTTAGGCTCCGTTCCTGAACACGTGCTGCGTCCAGCTATACTCACATAAGCAGAAGTGCAGCTGGGATCGATTTAGGTTTTGTTGTGTGTTTGCATGATTATAGTGTCTGTAGGCATGCATGAAATTAGTGAGTGATTAGTGTGGCTCACTGCTGAGTATCTGGAGCGAAGCAGTAAGCCTGAGACGCCCAGCTGGGATTTACCTCTCTGAGCTATTTTTCTGTTTCCCTGGAGATGTTTTTCCCTCCTCATCCTTCATATTTCTCTCTTTCTGTCTTTTAAGTGTTGTCCCATCTCCTTTTAAACAGTTGGAAGATCCTACTCCTATTTCCCGAACACTCCCTGTAAAGAGTGCTGGGAAAAGTGGAATGAAACAGCAGGCCTTACTCCAAGCTCTTTTTTTCTTAACCCATTTAGCATTCACATCAACATTTACAGGTAGTTTTGGGGATGGGAATGTCTTTAGAAATGGTTTGTGTGTGTGTGTGTGTGTGTGTGTGTTTTCCTCCTGCTGTGGCTGTCTGTCAGACTCTGACCCTGACCCCTCCAGAGCTTTTGCACTAATATTTATTTAATTTCAAATGGCCAGCACAATGCCAAGAGGTCAGAGAGGAATAACAATCACAAACTGGCAGACGGAGACCAAAGCTTGAGCTCTGACTTCCTGTCTATCTATCCGTCTACATATCTGAAGGTATATCTGTTATTTTCTTTTCTAGATTTATCTGTTTAACTGACTGAAGACTGGACAGCAGGGTCACTTTTTTGCAGGAGTTATTTAACATGAACCTGAATATATTAAATAGGTATTGTTCAGTGTCATATAGAAATGTCTTATATTTTTATTATTAAAAAAAAATAATAAAAAAAAAAAAAAAAAAAAAAAATATATATATATATATATATATATAATATATAAAATGTAAAAAAAAAAAAAAATTTGCCATTGTTACATTACAGAACTTTCAGGCCAGCTAAAACGTTTATAATTTTTATAAATGACCATTATTATCCAGCAATGGGAATTCGATTTTTCCAAATTACAGTAATAACGGAAAATTAATGGATGGGTTATTTTGTTAACTATTATAAAAACAAGTAAGTAAATAAATAATTAAAAGTTGCCATTGCTGAAGATCTTAATCTTAAGAGTTATTTTAGTACAAAATATGACATTTCTTCAATTATGCTAACATATAATAATTCTATAATAATAAAATGATTTAGCAAACTTTTCTGAAACTAGAATTAACCATAAAATGAAACCTGAATTACATGAATAACATGAAAAATATCATGTTTCTAAATACACATGTTCTACAGCAATTTGTATCTTAGTGCAACAGGTCAAAGCAGCAATGCCTCATCCCACCCAGAGCTGCTGTCCCAGTGATTGATGGGAAATGAAGTTTTGTGGTGGAATGGCCTAAATCAGTGAGCCAGGAGAAACATGCTGTTCCCCTTCACTGATCTAAATAATTGGAACAGGTTTACTCAGTTTTGGAAAGGTGCTCTGTTAACATGGGGCAATGCAGGCTGACTAGGCTTTTATTTATTATTTTTTAAAGTGTGCCTGTGCATCCGATATCCTTGTGTGCATGTTTGTTTGTTCATGTGTGAGCGTGTGAAGACTTGTGCATGTTTTGTCCATTACAAGCAGGGGTGTCACAAAGCTTGACCCGGGATGTCTGGGATATTTCCATTCACCCCCTTAACCACAGATGCTTTGGACGTAAATCTCTATAGAAAAATATTTAAAAAAAAATTGTATAACATGTATGCCGATTTGTAATATATAATTAAAAAAGTATTTTATTTTAAGTATAACTTTTTTTTTTTAATGCTTGTGGTGTGTTTTACAAACTAGCAAAGTAACTTTACCTAACAATAACTGTCTATTTACCAAATGTTAAGTAAAATGTAAGTTAAAAAAATAGGAAAAAAACTACAACTACAACTGTTTTAGATCTTCACTTTTTTGCACCTCAAGCCACAGCTGTTATTTTTTCCTTTAATCTTTCTTTTACCAGCAATCTTTTCATTGACAGAGATAATTATTCAGTGACCCGTTTAGCTCAGAAAACAGCAGCCGACGAGATAAATGCATTTTGTTGAGGCAACTCTCGGGTGAATAGCTGCCCTGTGCATGATTGTAGGCCGGCTGGAGCTATTACAGAGAAAAGCCCTTAGTTCAGCTCATCTGGAGCTCTCCTCGGCCTGGAATAGCGACATGTTGATTTTCTATTGATGCACTGCAGCGCTCAGGCTTAGCATGAAGAGGAGAGAGAAGAGTTTAAAGATGATTTTCAGAGAGTCTGTCCTCTCTTGGATGACACAAAATCAATATCGTAGAGCGGCCGGCCCGGCCCACTGCCCATCAGGTGAATGAAAGTGGTAAGACAGGAAGAAGTTTTTGTGAGGCCGTCAGCAGAGTTTCATGTTGAATTATGCTTCTCTCCATTTAAGTATCCTGTTTAGGCTATTTTAGTGCTATTTTACTATCGGCAGACCCTTGCCATTTATTTATTTATTTATTTATTTTTTTTTGTGGGATTCACAATGATGCACACACACATACACACTGACACATTCTCATATACATTCACATAACTTAACAAATAAAGGACATGAGAAGTCTCTGATGAACAAAATAATTAAGTAGAATAATAGAACGGAGAGAAAAAAGAAAAAAAAATATATATAGAATATAACAAAGACAAAAAGCTGATGTATTTGAAATCATCCTATTCATAATACCTTACAGTCTGGGGTATGATCATGTGTATTTCAAGTGTGTTTATATAATAATAATAATAATAATAATAATAATAAATAATATTTTGAAATAGTTTGTTTTATTAAATTAATAATGAATACAAATATTAAAACTAAAACTATTTAAAATTTTTTTAAATATTATGCTAAAAATATTTAACATTAATAGAACAATACCAACAAAAAGCAATAAGCAGTATGGCAAAAAACAAATAAATACAATTATAATGCCTTATGAAACTTAGCAGAGATATTATGTGTGTGTGTGTGTGT